>NW_026844017.1:99833314-100018097 GCF_029531705.1 Pantherophis guttatus
TAGAGAGCATTGCAGTAGTCCAGTCAGGAAGTGACGAGGGCATGAGTGACCGTGCGCAAGGAGTCCCGATCCAGAAAGGGACGCAACTGGTGGATCAGGCAAACCTGATAAAAAGCCCCCCTAGCCACGGCCGTCATATGTTCTTCTAAAGACAGCCGCGCTTCCAGGAGGACACCCAAGTTGCGAGCCCTCTCCGGGCTAGATAGACAGACAGACACATACACACATGTCTACATTGAGAGAGAGGGGGGGGGAGAAGATAGATAGATAGATAGATAGATAGATAGATAGATAGATAGATAGAATAGATAGATAGATAGACAGATAGATGATAGAAGATAAAGATATAGATAGATAGATAGATAGATAGATAGATAGATAGATAGATAGATAGATATGATAGCTAGATAGACAGATAGATGATAGAAGATAAAGATATAGATAGATAGATAGATAGATAGATAGATAGATAGATAGATATGATAGCTAGATAGACAGATAGATGATAGAAGATATAGATAGATAGATAGATAGAGATAAGATAGATAGATAGATAGATAGATAGATGATAGATGGATAGACAGACAGACATACACATATGTCTACATTGAGAGAGAGAGAGAGATGGAGATGGATGATAGATAGATCACTAGCTAGCTAGATAGCTAGCTAGCTAGCTAGCTAGCTAGATAGCTCGATAGATAGCTCGATAGCTTGATAGCTCGATAGATAGCTCGATAGCTAGCTAGCTAGCTAGCTAGATAGCTAGATAGCTAGCTAGCTAGATAGCTAGATAGATAGCTAGCTAGCTAGCTAGATAGCTAGCTAGCTAGCTAGCTAGATAAATAGATAGATAGATAGCTAGATAGATAGATAAATAGATAGATAGATAGAGATATGATAGCTAGATAGACAGATAGATAGACAGATGATAGAAAGAGAGAGAGAGAGAGAGAGATGATAGCTAGACAGACAGACAGATATACATACACACATGTCTAGAGAGAGAGATGGAGATGGATGATAGATAGATAGATAGATAGATAGATAGATAGATAGATAGATGATAGAAGATAGGCTCACCAGGCTCAAGGTTGACTCAGCCTTCCATTCTTTCTAAGGTAGGTAAATTGAGGACCCAGATTGTGGGGGCAATAAGCTGACTTTGTATAAATATACAAAAGTATGAAGGCTATTGCTTAACGCATTGTAAGCCGCCCTGAGTCTCCGGAGAAGGGAGGCATATAAATCAATTTTTTAAAAAAAAGATAGAGATAGATAGATAGATAGATAGATAGATAGATAGATAGATAGATAGATAGATAGAGATATATGACAGACAGACAGATGGATGGATGGATGAGGAGGGAGATGATAGACAGACAGACAGACAGACAGACAAATGATGGAGAAGAGAGAGAGAGAAAACAGAAATAGGGAAATAGGGAAAAGAGCAACAGAAAAAAAAAAGAGATATAGGCAGTGAGGCAGGGAGAGAGGTATAGACAATATAGATATTTTGAGCTTTTGACCTTCGATCTCTTTGGTCCTTCAGGGACAATAAGATAGCAGCAGAGATAAGGATACCTGAGACAAAGCTTTCATCTTGTCATCTCATCACTGAGAAGACCTCTTGGAGCCTGTACCATGGATTGTGACCTTATAAAATAGAGCCTCTTATGGACAGCTAGGCTAATGCAGGAAGAGTTGGATCTGACTTTAACCAAGTTCCAAACTACTTAGGACATTAAGTAAGCTAATACAAAATTAAGCTGATACAATTTGAATATTATATAATTATATCTCATGGAACATGAGCCAATGTTTCCCAGGCCAGAGACTTTACTCATAAAACTATGGGTGGCAACATTGGACAATTGAATGTTGTTAATGTTTAAATGTAATTAAAACTGCCTTTGATTGTTAAGATTGCTCCACAGTCATTTATGGAATAGGCTTTCTGTGACGGTCTGGTAAAACAAAATGACAGATTTTAGTGGCTCTGGGATGGGCCCCCAACTGGACAATCTACAGTGGTACCCAGGTTCCAGGAGACCCAAATCAATGATTACCAAACAATTTTTCCCATAAGGAATAATGTAATGAGTCACAAGACAGCCGACACCGGCAAGTTCTAGCTTGTGCTTTGAGTACCAAACAAATGATGAGTACCGGGACAAAAATTTTGCATCAAAATGCATCGAGTACCACATTTGATGAGCTTCAAACTAGTTGAGTAACAAGGTAGACACTGTATGTCTATGTCTATCTATATTTGGTTGAGGGTGTTCAAGCTTATGGATGCGACACACAGACTGGATGAAGACTGGATATGGATACAGGTTCAAGGGTGGAACTATCATTAGCCACTTCCTGTACATGGATGGCATCTTGTTGTAAGCTAAAAGTCAATGAAACATTGACTCGCTGAGCCATCTGACATGGATCTGTAGTGATGTCATTCAGACTAGAGAAGTATGGCCATATGGTAGACAAGAGAGGGAAAGTAGTTAAGATTGGTAGTAAGACCACCAATAGGCCACTAGCTAACATACCTCCACTGGTTATCCAGTGTTGGAGCATTCACAACTTCTGGAGGCAAGTTCTTCCACTGATGAATTGTTCTAATTGTCAGGAAATTTCTCCTTAGTTCTAAGTTGCTTCTCTCCTTGATTAGTTTCCATCCATTGCTTTTGCCCTGCCCTCAGGTGCTTTGGAGAATAGTGTGATTCCCTCTTCTTGTGGCAGCCCCTGAGATATTGGAACACGGCTATCATATCTCCCCTAGTTTTTCTTTTCATCAGACTAGACATACCCAGTTCCTGCAACCGTTCTTCAAATGTTTTAGCCTCCAGTCCCCTAATTATCTTTGTTGCTCTTCTCTGCACTCTTTCTATCCCCTCGTCCAAGTCATTGATGAAGATTTTGAAGAGTACTGGGCCTAAAACAGAGCCTTGGGCTACTCCACTGCATACTTCCCTCCATTTGACAAGGACCAGGTGGTGATAGATATAGTGGTGCCAAACGGCAACAACATCAGGAAAGACGACTATGAGAAGATGGAGAAGTACCAGGGCTTGAAGGAGGAACTGGAGAGGATGTGGTACAATGGTGGGATCTTGCCAGTTTAACAACCGGTTTGGTGATCACAGTGATTGCACAGTTTTATGAAAACTTACTTTCTGCGTTACTGCGTTACTCACAACACAGCTTTTGTGGTCTGCCAGAAGCCTGCGGAGCTGGCAGTGGAGTCGGACAGCGATGAGGTTGAGGAAGAACATGGGCCAGTCCTGGAGGCTGGGGAAGGCCCAGATGAGGGCTCTGCGTCAGAGGCAGAGATGGGGCCATTGGGGAGTGATGTGCGGACTCCGGAACCTCCAGAGGCTGACAGTAGAGATGCAGAGGAACAGGAGGAGCCTGTTCCTAGTGCACGTATGAGAAGAGCTTCCAGAAGGCAGGAGCAGAGGAGTAGGGCCAAGAGATGATTAGCCCCTCCCATAAGGCTTAAAAGAGCCTTGGTAGTACAGCGGTCTAAGGCACCCTGTTATTAAGACCAGCTGCCTGCAATTACTGCAGATTCGAATCTCGCCAAGGCTCAAGGTTGACTCAGCCTTCCATCCTTTCTAAGGTAGGTAAATTGAGGACCCAGTTGTGGGGGCAATAAGCTGACTTTGTATAAATATACAAAAGGATGAAGGCTATTGCTTAACGCATTGTAAGCCGCCCTGAGTCTCCGGAGAAGGGCGGTATATAAATCAAATTAAAAAAAAAAAAAGAACAGCAATGGCTCTTGGCCTCTTTGCCAGAAAACAACGTTGAGAGAATTGCTTCTTGTTTCATTGTATTCATTTCTTGTCGGCGTCTTCTGCTTCTGAACTTTTGCCAAGAAAAGCCTTTGGCAGTTTGCCTAATTATACCAAGGTCGGTGATAAACTGTGGGATGGTGTTTTGAAGAATTTGCTTTAATTTAGTTTGGACTACGCTGAGAATGTGTTAATTCTCAGCTGTTCTAATAAAGTCTGTTTGTTTTCGAACTGTTTGCATTTAATACTAACTAAAGCGCAGGGGCGGGCAGGCGGCCCACCTGATCATCAGAGCGAACCGGTTTGCTCCCAGCTGATCGTCAGAGCTACCGGTTAGCCTGAACCGGTCTGAACTGGCAGAATCCTACTCCTGATGTGATATATCAAGGCCAAAGTGGTCCCAGTGGTGGTAGGAACACTCAGGGCTGTGACTCCTAAATGAGGAGATTAGCTCCATCAGATCCCAGGAACAACATCAGAGCTCTCTGTCCAGAAGAGACATCCCTGATCTTCTTTTAAAAAAAGGAAAAAAAAAAGAAACTGGCTTCAAGAGAGAGGCCAAGCTACAGAAACCGTCTCCGCTTTTCATCACAGGCGTGACTTCTACTCCGTTCGCTAAAAGATCGGGCAAATCTTTCTGAGTGCAGCGTTTTGAGATTTGTAAATCAATAGCAGCGTCGTTCCTTCCTTTTTCATCTCTTCCCCAGGCAGCCTTGAATCTTCAGAGTTTTTTCTCCCCTTTTCTTCCCAAGGTCATTTGATTGGGGAGGGAACGAAGTTATTCGCTCCTCGGTTAGTTTTTTTCTGA
The DNA here is from genome assembly GCF_029531705.1 of Pantherophis guttatus. Next base: position 99,837,926 of record NW_026844017.1, read on the forward strand.
TCTCTTTCTATCTCTTCATCTCAGGGCGGATTTCTGAAACTTGAAATGAGTTTCAGAGGAATTAAAAAAAATAAAAAGAGAGAGAGAGAGGTTGCACCTCTCCAGGGAGGGAAGGAAGGAAGCATTGTTTTTTAATACACTTTGTATCTCAGGCTGCTGCTCCTTGGGGAGGTTCAAAGGACCTCAAAGGCAATAGTTCTCTGCCCGGGAGCAAAGAAGCCATTACAGCTTGTACTGGAAGATTTAATAGGTGTCATAATTTATCATGTAAACCGAAAAGTGTTTCTTAATTAAGTGCGTACGTTAATGAATTTTTTAATTTGATCCCTGTAAGTACCTTGCTATACTAATTGCAATATTCTACACATTAGTCATCCACTGTTGCCCTTGGCTATTTTCTACCCAGAGAGGTAGAGGCAGAGCTTTTTAGTTAAAGTTCATTTAACTCTTTCCACCCAGCGAATTAGGTTCTCCTTTGATTCCCGACTGTTGAGTGACAGCCATATTTCACACCTACTCTGGGTGAAAAATGTTTTTTCTGCACAAGGCTAGAGTGGCTGTAGAAGATCGGCTGAATGCAGAGTAAAGGGGAAAAGGGAAGGGGAGGGAGGAGAAGGACAAGGGGGAGGAGGAAGAGGGAAGGGGAGGAGGGGGAAGGACAAGGGGAAGGGGGAGGAGGAGGAGGAGGAGGAGGAGGAGAAGAATGGGAAGGAGAAGGGAGGAGGGAGGAGGAAGAGAAGGAGACGGAGAAAGGGAAGGAGAAGGAGGAGGGAGGAGGAGAAAGAGAAGGAGAAAGAATGGGAAGGAGAAGGGAGGAGGGAGGAGGAGGAGAAGGAGACGGAGAAAGGGAAGGAGAAGGGAGGAGGAGGAGAAGGGGAAGGAGAAGGGAGGAGGGGAGGAGGAGGAGGAGGGGGAGGAGGAGAAAAAGGAGAAGGAGAATAGGAAGGGGAAGGGAAGGAGGAGGGAGGAGGGAGGAGGGAGGAGGAGGAGGAGAAGGAGAAGGGGAAGGAGAAAGAGAAGGGGGAGGAAGAGGAAGATGAAGATGAAGAGGGGGAAGAGAATGGGAAGGAGAAGGGAGGAGGAGAAGGAGAAGGGAGGAGGAGGAGGGGGGAGGAGCAGTAGGAGGAGGAGGAGAAGGAGAAGGAAGAGGAGGAGAAGGGGAAGGAGAAGGGGAAAGAGAAGGTAAGGGGAAGGAGAAGGGAGGAGGAGGGGGAGGAGGAGGAGAAGGAGGAGGAAAAAGGAGAAGGAGAAGGGAAGAGGAGAGGAGAAGGAGAAGGAGAAGGAGAAGGAGAAGGAGAAGGGAGGAGGAGGAGGAGGAGGAGGAGGAGAATGGGAAGGAGAAGGAAGGAGAAGGAGGAGGAGGTGTATCCACCCTTCATATTAAACATTTAACTTCACAAACCAAATTGTTCATAGTCCAAAGTTTCAATCTGGAACTTCATCAGCCCCATAGGGCTACATCTTTCGGCTTCAAACATTTCTTTGAGGAAGAAAAAATATTGCGAAACATTGTCCCTGAGATTGGAAATCTAGCTTTGGCATGTTGCCTTGACATGCGTGGCTTTTGCTTAGCTGGCTGGGGAATTCTGGGCACGGAAGTCCACAGGTCTTAAAGTTGCCAAGATTGGAAACTCCTGCTCCAAGTTGACACTGAAGCTCCTCTGAATTCTTCTCCCTTTTCACTTAGCTTCCTGTCCTTTCTCACTGTACATGTTCCACAAGTTGCCAAATTTCCCTCCCCTCCCCACATACACATACTCACATATCCCTCCTCAGACTGCTTTGATATGTACTTCCTCAACAGATGCAGGAATCCATCTTAGAAGAGGTGAATAGTTTTATTTTTTTTAGGATCAACTAACAACAGCAAAGGTAAAGGTAAAGGTTCCCCTCACACATATGTGCTAGGCATCCCCGACTCTAGGGGGTGGTACTCAACTCTGTTTCAAAGCCGAAGAGCCAGCGCTGTCCGAAGACGTCTCCGTGGTCATGTGGCCGGCATGACTCAACGCCAAAGGTGCACAGAACGCTGTTACTTCCCACCAAAGATGGGCCCTATTTTTCTACTTGCATTTTTTACGTGCTTTCGAACTGCTAGGTTGTCAGAAGCTGGGACAAGTAATGGGAGCTCACCCCATTACGCAGCACTAGGGATTCGAACCGCCGAACTGCCGACCTTTCGATCGACAAGCTCAGCGTCTTAGCCACTGAACCACCACTCAGTTTTTTGCTTCATTTTTTTTTTTAGGATCAACTATCAACAGCAAAGGTACCATGAGTCAAAAGCAGTGGTGGGATTCAAGTAATTTAACAACCGGTTCTCTGCCCTAATGATTTCTTCCAACAACCAGTTTGCCAAACTGCTCAGAAAGTTAACAACCGGTTCTCCCGAAGTGGTGCGAACTGGCTGAATCCCACCACTGGTCAAAAGAAATATACTAGTTCTTGGTAGGGTACCAACGAAGGCTTTGGAGAAGATATTCAGATGCCATGATGTCACTTTGCCTACGAATATCAGAACCATGCAGGGAATAGCTTCTCCTGTGACATTCTATGAAAATGAAAGATGGACTTTGAAGAAATCGGATGGAAAGGATATTGACATTTTTTTCAACTTTGATATTGGAGGAGACTCCTGAGAGTCCATAGATAGCTAATGAAAACAAACTGGAACATTGAACAAATCAGTTGAGTTCTTATTGGAGGCATAAGCCAAGCTGAAATTATCATATTCTGGACACGTTATGCAAAGAACTAGCTCTCTTCAGAAAGTGCTTGGAAAGATGGACAGAAAGTGAAGAAGAAGACAGTGAGAAGAAGAGAGATGGACTTCATTACAGAAGTGATGGCTGCACTGTTTGAAAACCTAAAGAACCAAGTTGAAGACAGACCATCTTGAAAAAGATCTAATTAGGTCATCACAAAGTCAACACACATCTTATTTGTTTTCCTTTAATTTGTGTTAGGCTTTGCATTATAATCAACATTCTTAATAGAAATTACATAGAAAGAGCCAACCATCTAAAATTGGGATCTAGTTTGTAAAGATTTCTTTCCATATTCCAGAAGTAGAGGTACAGATCAGGGGTGAAATCTAAGATTTGTTACTACCGGTTCTGTGGGCGTGGCTTGGTGGGGGGGGTGTAATGTGACTGGATGGGCGTGGCCAACTTTTTTTTTTACTTTTAAAAGTATTTTTTCTACAACCTTAAGAGGTTGCAGAAAAAATGCTTTTAAAAGCCTCTGACGATCCCAGCTGAGCTGCGCGATCATCAGAGGCTTTTTTTTAACTTTTAAAAGCATTTTTTCGGCCGAAGAGGTTGTAGAAAAATGCTTTTAAAAGTAAAAAAAAAAAAAGCCTCTGATGATCGTGCAGCTCAGCTGGGCATGGGGGGGGCAGGGCTTTTTGCTACCAGTTCTCCGAACCACCCACCTCCATCGCTACCGGATCAGGCGATCCGGTCTGAACCGGGATCACTTCACCCCTGGAACAGATGTGACTCCCTTGGACTGCAAGGCAATCAAACCGGTCGGTCCTAGAGAAGATCAACCCTGACTGCTCTTTAGAAGGCCAGATCCTGAAGATGAAACTCATATACTTTGGCCACCTAATGAGAAAGAAGGACTCACTGGAGAAGAGTCTAATGCTGGGAACGATTATAGGGCAAAAGGAGAAGGGGACGGCAGAGAATGAGGTGGCTGGATGGAGTCACTGATGCTTAAATTGTCTCCAGGGGATGGGAGAGGACAGGAAGGCCTGGAGGAATGTTGTCCATGGGGTTGCGATGGGTCGGACATGACTTCGCAACTAACAACAACAAGAGGTACAGATCTAGTAAACCACAGGAAATATTATTTGCTTCCAAATGAAGTCAATAAGACCTTTATCACTCCTTTGATGTGAAATTCACTGGGTTTAGATGGATGGAAACCAATCAAGGAGAGAAGCAACCTAGAACTAAGAAGAAACTTCCCGTCAGTGCGAAATTTCAGAAAGAAATTTCCTGACAGAACAATTAATCAGTGGGACAACTTGCCTCCAGAAGTTGTGAATGCTCCAACACTGGAAGGTTTTAAGAAGAGATTGGACAACCAGTTGTCTGAAATGGTATAAGGGTTTCCTGCTTGAGCAGGGGGTTGGACTAGAAGACCTCCAAGGTCCCTTCCAACTCTGTTATTCTGTTAAAATCTAAGTGGTAGGATCTTAGACATCTTGTGTTGTTATTCCCAGGCCTTCTACTGTCCCATCTCTTCAATGTTGGTGTCTTTTCCTCTCTCTCTCTCCCCCTCTTTATATATAGGCAATCCTACATCCTAAGCTATCTGTAAATCTAATTGAGGAACTGCAGTGGTCAAAACCATATGCATTTAAAAACAATAATATTTCATCCACTTAAGAAAAATGCGCTGGGAAAAAAAAGCTGATCTTCAACCTTTGCCTTCCTTTCCCATCTCTCTCTCTCTCTCTAAGTTTAAATGATATTAATGCGAACCAGTCATCTGTTAAAAATATTATATCACAGAAGTGATCTAGGGTTAATTGCCTTGCTGGTAATAGCCTATGACACCTAGAAAAAATATTTGGTACATAACAGAATGCCCATTGCAGCTTTCCGTCCCTAGCTGAAACTTTAAAAATAAGAATTTGCCACTAGAAATATGAACTTTGAAATTCAATTTTCAGCTAACCCCAGCTGTGTTGTAATAACAAGCATTGGGAAAACTTTGGAAGTTTAAGCAGAGATGGTGGGCATGGTCACAAAATGGCGGCAGTGGCTAATCTGGAGACAGAATGTGCATTATAAAAAGGTAACGGTTCCCCTCGCACATGCGTGCTACTCGTTCCCGACTCTAGGGGGTGGTGCTCATCTCCGTTTCAAAGCCGAAGAGCCAGCGCTGTCCGAAGACGTCTCCGTGGTCATGTGGCATTTTTTACATGCTTTCGAACTGCTAGGTTGGCAGAAGCTGGGACAAGTAACGGGAGCTCACCCCGTTACACGGCACTAGGGATTCAAACCACTGAACTGCCGACTTTTCGATCGACAAGCTCAGCTTCTTAGCCACTGAGCCACAACGTCCCTGAATGTGCATTATACTCTGGTATTATTATGAAATGTGGTAAACAGTTCCCCCAGTCTGGGGTTTTAAACTAGGTTGAGTGATTAATCATCTTTTGTTAATGACCCCATAATCCCTTGCCGAGTGGACTCTGGGCAACTGAATGGAGCTGAGTATTTACTGGCCGGATGCCCTTCCTATCACCAATGTTGAGTGTTTAATCTGTGTTTAAATAGTTGATTGCAGGTTTTACTGTTGCATTTTGGAGTTTAAGCTGCATTGTCCACTGTGCTAAATCGTTTATGAATGGCAGTATTTGAACGGTTGTCACAGAGGGAGGGTTGACCTATTCTCCAAAGCACCTTGTGTTCTGTCCCAGCTCCGGATTTCCAAGGATATTGACACACACCAACGGTCCTTATCAAATTTATTAAGTAGCAAGAATAAACAAGACCGGCAAAGGTTGGCAACCAGCCCAGAAAACAAGATATGATAAACCAAAATACTCTAATAAATACGAGTTGTTTCCAGCAAGAAAACACTAGCTGCGTGCGACTTAAATAGGCTAAGGGAGTGGCCAATTATCCTCAAGCCCTACTCTCGAGTAGACCTCCTCCTCCTGAGTAGCCACTCCTGCCTTTTGGTAGCCCTGCGTGCTCGAGCATTGAGGAGAGGCTCATCCACTTCGCTCTCTCCACTTGAAGAAACCTCTGGAGGTTCTGAAGGCCCAGGCTGAGTCTCTGCCTCTGGTACCACACCGTCCGACGCGAGCCCTGGCTGCGCAGGCTGCTGGTGTGACACCACACCAGCCTCCTCTTCGTCGGGATCAGCCACGATCCGTTCAGGCCGCTGGCGGGCCACAACACCTTGAGGGCAGGACAAGAAGTAACGGATGCTTATCAAAGAGAGATACAACCTAGAATTGAGGAGAAACTTCCCGTCAGTGAGATCAATTAATCGATGGAAGGGTTTCCCTCCAGAAGTTGTGGGTGCTCCATCACAGGAAGTTGTCAAGAAAAGATAGGACGGCCATTTGTCCGGAATGGTGTAGGGTGTCCTGTTTGAGCAGGGTGTTGCATTAGAAGATCTCCAAAGTCCCTTTCAACTAGGGGTGGGCTGCTGGAGGTTCGCAGGGGTTCGGGAGAACCTCTAGCTAAGATTCTGTGCAGTTTGGAAAACCCCCAAATCCCAGTCCTGGCTGGCCCCGCCCACCCTGCCCCATCCATCCCATGAGTCCCCATGTGGCCCGTTTTGGATGCAGGTAAGTGCAAGGAGTGGGGGGAGGCTCAGGGAGGGCGAAAAATGGGCCTACCGGAAGTTCAGGAAAGCAGGAAATGGGCTCATTTCCGGCCTCCAGAGGGCCCCCAGAGCCTGGGGAGGCCGTTTTCGTCCTCCCAGAGGTTTGAGGAAAGCATCCAGAGACCGGGGAGGGCAAAAACGCCCTCCCCCCGCCATGGTGCAGGAGGCTGACTAGGCCACTCCCACCATGGCCACACCCACCCAGCATCCGGGCAGAGAACCCCTTGCTAAAATTTTTGAAGCCCACCCCTGCTTTCAACTCTGTTATTCTGTAAATTCTGTAAACATCCGGAATGGGCTCTATATTGTCGTTAGAACCCCTTTGTCGGTATTGCTCACAGCCAATATAAGTGGAACCTTGAAGGGAAAGATGAAAATTTCACCAAGACAGAACGTGGGTGTGAATAATGCCACCAATTTCTCATTTTCATTTTACAGAAATGAACCGCTTTCAACTGTCTACCCTACCTCATTCCACCGCCAACCCACTCAAGAGACCGAAGCAATTGAAACACTCAACATAACATTAAAGAAAGCTTTTTAATACTATCTAGTCTGGGAGAGATGGTATAAATGGTTGGAGGAAAAGGGAAAAAAGGATAAGGGAAGACTAAATAACGGTTGAATTAGGTGGAGAAATATAGGAACAAAAGGGAAGAAATAAAAATAGTGGAAAGGAAATAGGGTACACGTTTATGTCAAATGTAAATAAAACAATTAGAATAATATAAAACATTATAATGGTATATATATATGATATATTAGAAATATATGTATAAAAGATATACTAAGATAAGAGAGAGAAAATGTATAAGTATGGATTACCAACGTGAAACTGCTGAAAAACAGTGTTAATATCTTTTTGTTTTTTTTAAAGAAAAACTGTTTAATAATTTTTTTTTAAAGAAAGCTTTTTAAAATCCCACCGAAAGAACTGTCAAAAGAAAGGAAGGAAGGAAGGAAGAAAGGAAGGAAGGAAGGAAGGAAGGAGAGAGAGAGAGAGAGAAAGGAAGGAAGGAAGGAAGGAAGGAGAGAGAGGAAGGAAGGAAGGAAGGAAGAGAGAGAAAGGAAGGAAGGAAGGAGAGAGAGAAAGGAAGGAAGGAAGGAGAGAGAGAGGAAAGAAGGAAGGAGAGAGAGAGAAAGGAAGGAAGGAAGAAAGAAAGGAAGGAGAGAGAAAGGAAGGAAGGAGAGAGAGAGAGAAAGGAAGGAAGGAAGGAAGGAGAGAGAGAGGAAGGAAGGAGAGAGAGGAAGGAAGGAAGGAAGGAGAGAGAGAAAGGAAGGAAGGAAGGAGAGAGAGAGGAAAGAAGGAAGGAGAGAGAGAGAAAGGAAGGAAGGAAGAAAGAAAGGAAGGAGAGAGAAAGGAAGGAAGGAAGGAGAGAGAGAGAGAGGAAGGAAGGAAGAAAGGAAGGAGAGAGAGAGGGAGGAAGGAAGGAAGGAAGGAAGGAAGGAAAGAAGGAAGGAGAGAGATAGGAAGGAAGGAAGGAAGGAAGGAAGGAAGGAAGGAAGGAAGGAAGGAAAGAAGGAAGAAAAAAACCCAAGACTGGTCTAAACTCAGAAGCTAAAATGCTCAGAAATTGATGTGGTACAACATTTCCCAAAAGATCCTGCACGATCAATTTTAGACATAGAACAATATATTACTCATGGTTGGTCTTATCAGATTCCACATTCCCGAAGGGTGATACTTGTAAATGTTTGCCCCATCTGTCTTTCACTCTATTCCTTTTGAAGACTTCACTTCCTATAAGATCCAGAAGTTGGATTTACTGACCTGGAAAACAAATCATTTTAAGACTCTAAAAACTGAACAAATGATCCAGAATATTTTTTTAAAGTCCTTTGACACTTCTTTTGCGAACGTAGTATTGATTTGCTTTAGCTGAAAGTTCTGCCAACAAGCAGACACAAATGACATTATAAGCTTTGCCACCCAGATTAACAGTTGGAAGGGACCTTGTAGGTCATCTAGTCCAACCCGCCTCCCTGTCCAACCAGGAGACCCTACACCATGTCGGACAAATGGCAGTCCAGTCTCTCCTTGAAAGCCTCCAGTGATGAAGCTCCTACAACTTCCAAAGGCAAATTCTGTTCCATTGGTTGATTGTTCTCAACTGTCAGAAAATTTCTCCTTATTTCCAGGTTGAATCTCTCCTTGTTCAGTTTCCATCCATTATTCCTTGTCTGGCTTTCGAGTGCTTTGGAAAATTGAGCTTACACTAAATACTTAGTAGCCTTAGTAAGTAAAAAGCCTTAGTAAGACCACACGTAGAGTACTGCACAGGGATGGGTAATTTTTTTTACTACTGGTTCTGTGGGCGTGGCTTATTTTGTGGGTGTGGCTTGGAGGTCATGTGACTAGGTGGGCGTGGCTAGCTGGTCAGAGTCATTTCTGGAAGGTCCGCGCACTTACGACCAGTCCTCGCACCTACGACCTGACTCATTTGTTTGCTTTTAACACTGATAAGCTGTAGGACGGCCCTTTGAAGCCCCGCGGCAAGAGTTTAAACAGTTTTTTTCCCTCTAGTCATCAGCTGGGACACAGGAAGCAGCAATAGATTGGGGGTGGGACCAAATAACAGGTAAGAATAACGTGGGTGGGTGGGAGGGCGGGGGGGGAGAACCGGTTCGGTGATGATATGACATCACCGAACCGGACTGAACCGGGAGGAACCCACCACTGGTACTGCATCCAGTTTTGGTCACCACACTATAAAAAAGATGTTGAGACTCTAGAAAAAGTGCAGAGAAGAGCAACCAAGATGATTAGGGGACTGGAGACGAAAACATATGAAGAACGCTTACAGGAACTGGGCATGGCTAATCTAGTGAAGAGAAGGACCAGGGGAGACATGATAGCAGTCTTCCAATATCTGAGGGGCTGCCACAGAGAGGAGGGGGTTCAATCTATTTTCTAAAGCATCCAAAGGCCAGAAAAGGAATAATGGATGGAAACTGATCAAGGAAAAGATTCAACCTGGAAATAAGAATTTTTCTGACAGTGAGAACAATCAACCCATGGAACAGAAGTTGCCTTCAGAAGTTGTGGGAGCTTCATCACTGGAGGCTTTCAAGAAGAGACTGGACTGCTATCTATCAGAAATGGTGTAGGGTGTCCTGCTTGGGCGAGGGTTTGGACTAGATGACCTACAGGGTCCCTTCCATTAAATCTGTAATACATTGACTTACAACCATCTCTTTAGTGACCATTCAAAGTTACAATGACATTGGAAAAAATGACCGGTTTTTTTACACTTACGACTGTTAAGGCATCTCCAAGATCATGTGATCAAAATTTGCAAGCTCGGCAACTGGCATGTATTTATGACGGTTGCAATATCCTGGCGTCATGTGATCATTTTTTGCAAATTTCTGACCAGCAAAGTCAATGGGAAAGCCAGGTTCCTTTAACAGCCTTGTATGTTGTTGTTTACAGGCTATATTCCATGTTGTATGCCGCGGCATGCGCAGGCCGTCCTTGAGGTACAACCATTTGTTTAGTGGCCGTTGGATCTTAATGACTGCAGTGATTCATTTAAGTCAAGAAAGGTCATAAAATGGGGGCAAAACTCGCTTAGTGACTGTCTTGCTTAGCAACAGAAATTTTGAGCTCAAATGTGAATGTAAGTTGAGGGCAGTAGTGGATTTCACTTACCTTTGCTACTGGTTCGGAACATGCTTCACTCGCACGCGGTGCTTCTGCTCATACTCAGAGGGTCCGTGATGACGTCCGGGTGGGTGGGCGGAGCCTCCCGCCACTGCCGCTACCAGTTCGCCTAAACTGGGTGAACCGACTGTGACTGCTACTTACCAATATACATTCAAACAGCCTGAGAATTTATGAAGCCAGAAAAGTTTTTTGAAGAAGGAATCTCCCTGAAACTTTGGCTCCTCATCCAGCTTCCTACCCACTCACAAATAGTCCACAGACAAGTAAAGCCTGTGCCTGCCTTCTTTCTAAAGGGCCATGGGTGGTTATCGTCTGCTTTTCTAACAGTTTCAGAGTTGCTGGTCTAAGTGGCTTGTTAGTAAGACCCAGTGACCCCTTTTATATTCTGTAATCTTAAACCAGCTAAAATCTTAAGATAAAAAACTACAATGAGCTTCCCTGCTGTTATGGAGAAAATGCTGTTATGAGGCAGAAATCCTAAACTACCTTCCTTCCTTCCTTCCTTCCTTCCTTCCTTCCTTCCTTCCTTCCTCCCTCCCTCCCTCCCTCCCTCCCTCTCTCCCTCTCTCCACCCATCCATCCATCCATCCACCCACCCACCCATCCTTCTTCCCCTTCCTTCCTTCCTTCCTTCCTTCCCTCCCTCCCTCCCTCCCTCTCATCTTCCCCTTCTTTCTTTCCTTCCTCTCTCCCTCTCTCCACCCATCCATCCATCCATCCACCCACCCACCCATCCTTCTTCCCCTTCCTTCCTTCCTTCCTTCCTTCCTTCCTTCCTTCCTTCCTTCCTTCCCTCCCTCCCTCCCTCCCTCCCTCCCTCCCATGCTTCCTGTCAGGGCAAGCTGTACTTGCAGTGATGTTTTTGGGGTACAATGAGGGAGGGCAGATACTATGTGCTGGAAAGCTGGAACGCACACCAGTTTTTCAACAGAGGATACAGAACATAAAACAGAACAATAGAGAGTACAGAACAAAAACAGAACAATGAAGGGTACACAAGATAGAACAATAGAAGGTACAGAAAAAACAGAACACTAGAGGTTACAAAATAAAAAAACAGAACAATAGAGGGTACAAAACAAAAAAAAAGAAAAATAGAGTGTACAAAACAAAAAAAAACAGAACAATAGAGGGTACAAAACAAAAAAACACAACAGTAGAGGGTACAGAACAAAAAACAGAACAACAAAGGGTACAGAACAAAGAAAGAGAACCTAGAAGGTACAGAACATGGAACAATAAAAAGTACAGAATATAGAACAGAACATTAGAAAAGGACAGAACGAAAAGCAGAAGAATAGATCGTACAGAACAATGCAGGAGAGGGGATATGACATTGAGGATTCAAGAAAGAGGCAGGAGGAACAATATGGTGAAATGGGCACTAAAGTATCTGAAGCAATCTTGGATTCCTGCCCAATGTGATTTTTTTTTTTTTTTTAAAAAGAACCTTTAATTAAAAAATAATAATTAAATGAGAAAGTGGCATGCAGCCTAGGAAAGATTCGGCCTCTGCCATAATTTGTATTGCCATTTCTGCTTCCCCGCCCCTTCTATTAGATTCAAGCCCCACCTTTCTTGCATATAAAGCATTTCCTTCTAACATTCCCACAAAATGACAACCTTGCGAAGAAGTTTGAAGAGCCTTGGTAGTACAGTGGTCTAAGGCACCCTGTTATTAAGCTGGTTATTAAGACCAGCTGCCTGCAATTACTGCAGGTTCGAATCTCGCCAAGGCTCAAGGTTGACTCAGCCTTCCATCCTTTCTAAGGCAGGTAAATTGAGGACCCAGTTTGTGGGGGCAATAAGCTGACTTTGTATAAATATACAAAAGGATGAAGTGCATTGTAAGCCGCCCTGAGTCTCCGGAGAAGGGCGGCATATAAATCAAATTAAAAAAAAAAATTGTCTGGCCCAAAGTCATTGTAAGCTTCCAGGGCTGAGGATGGACTTGAACCCAGATCTCCCCAGTCCTTGTTCAATACTTTAAAAAGAGATTCTTAACGTTTTGTGCCATGATCCTCTTGAAGAAACCTACAGATTCCGTCCGAAAAAAATGTATTCAATGCATAAAATAAAATACATATAAATTGTTTTACATAGAAAAGCGATTATGCGCAAATAAAAAAAGGTAAGGAATTCCTGCGGATTTTACTTGGCTAGTTGTTGCCAACTATAGGGGGCAGTGCTTATCCCCGTTTCAAGGACATTGAGCCAGCGCTGTCCAAAGACATTTCCGTGGTCATGTGGCCAGCATGACATCACACAGCAATGTTACCTTCCCACTGAAGTGGCACCTATTTATCTATTCGCATTTGCATGCTTTCAAACTGCTAGGTTGGCAGGAGCTGAGGCGAGGAAGGGAGCTCACCCCGTCACATGGAGCTCAGATCTCGAACCTGGGCTGCCGGCTTTCCAGTCAACATGCTCAGTGCCTTAACCACTGAGCCACTGTGCCTCCCATTATGCACAAATGCAGTTACCCAAATATTGAAAAATAATAAAATATGGAATATAGTAATGTATTCGCTTCTTCGTTGATACATATAATAATTTAGATCAGGGGTGTCAGACACAAGAGATGGTTAGATCCGGCCCATGAGGCCATCCTGGAAAATGTAAGGGGCCAGCCTCCATGGCTTCGGCCCGGTCTACCCAATGAGAAGAGGAAACATGCCAGCAGTTTGGGGAATGGCGTCAAGTTGGCCACGCCCACTCAGTTGGCCACGCCCAGTGAATGACATCAAGATGGCCACGCCCACCCAGTCAGCCACACCCACTTAGTTGGCCACACCCACCCAGGCCCCCGAGATCAGCAACACCCTTGATGCAGCCCTCAATGAAATTGAGTTTGACATCCCTGATTTAGATAGTGAAAATTACTGAAATTAACAAATATTTTGGGAGTCGTGATGCCATAAATTGCTTTCTTGCCTAGTTCATTCATTTTTAAGCAGAAAGCTAAATTTCATTTAGAAACTAGTGAAAATAAAAACATAATTGTTTTTACACTCGAGTTCATATACTCCCAGAAATCTCTCCAACTGGATCCCAAGTTAAGAACCCGTTCAACAGTAACCCATATGGTTTTCACCAGATTTCTTAGGCAATCATCATGAAGGATTCCTACAGGTCAGTGATTTACCCTTTTCTGGGAAAATATAAAAGTTAGTTGGAGGGACAGAGAGGGACATGAATGAATACTAAAAGCATTTATTTGTTTGTTTATTGCCACCTTCTGGTTGAACCTTTTTTAAAAAAAAAAATTCTGAGAATCCAAATCTTCTCTAATCTTCTCTAATCAAGGAGAGAAGTTGCTTCTCTCCTTGATTAGTTTCCATTGCTTCTTGTCCTACCCTCAGGTGCTTTGGAGAATAGCATGACTCCCTCTTCTTTGTGGCAGCCCCTGAGATATTGGAACACTGCTATCATGTCTCCCCTAGTCCTTCTTTTCATTAAACTAGACATACCCAGTTCCTGCAACCGTTCTTCATATGTGTTAGCCTCCGGTCCCCTAATCGTTTTTATTGCTCTTCTCTGCACTCTTTCTAGAGTCTCCACATCTTTTTTACATCATGGCGACCAAAACTGAATGCAGTATTCCAAGTGTGGCCTTACCAAGGGATTATAAAGTGGTATTAACACTTCATGTGAAGGTGATAGCAATCTTCCAATATTTGAAGGGCTGCCACAAAGAAGAGGGGATCAAACGTATTCTCCAAAGCACCTAAAGTCAGGATAAGAAGCAACATGTTAAGGATATTGTTGTTGTGTTACCAACCAGCAGAGTGTAGAGCACAGAGAAACGTTGCTGAGAGCAATGAATAAGAGATGTGCAAACTCGTTTATCAAAAGTTTACTTTATAGTGAAAAAACAATCTCATAGTCTTTAAATCAATCCAAGTCTTTGCCAGTTAAATCAGTCCAGTGATACAAAGATTCTTCTTACACACAAACAGTAGTTGGTTAGAATAACAAACTCACTCTGGTTCACAAACCACGATGGTAGCAGATCCATCCAACCGATGATAGCACAATGGTTGCAACTCCTCACACAATGGTAGCTTATCATCAACTGAATACGTTACAGTACCTTTCTTAAATACGTTCACAATTAATTACAGCATGACTCAGCATTACAATGATTCAGCAGTAAAGCCTTAAAGTCACACTATACATACTCATATTAAAGTCACAGAACACATATATTGCCTGGACAACTTGTTAGGCTCAAACCATATCCTGACACAACAGATGGAAACTTATCAAGAAGAGATCCAAGTTGGAAGTAAAGAAAAATTTCCAGTCAGTGAGAACAATTAATTAATGGAATATTTTTCCTCTCAGAGTCGTGGGGGTTCCATCACTGGAGGTTTTCAAGAAGAGATTGGACAACAATTTGACTGAGATGGAATAGGGTCTTCTGCAGAGGTGAAATGCTCCCGGTTCGGACCGGTTCGGGCGAGTAGGTAGCGATGATGGCCGGTGGTTCGGAGAACCGGTAGCAATGGAAGCTGGAGGCTCCGCCCACCCACCGGAGTCGGGGAATGCAACATTCCCCGACTCCTACTGCTCACCTTTCTCCCGCAGCTGGCTGTCAGGGAAGGCAAGCGCCCGAAAGGTACCGGAGTCGCTCACTCTCCTCCTTGAATGAGCTGCTCTGGTCCAAGTGCCAGCTGCGCAAGCGTACACTGTTTATTTAATTCAGCGGCAGGTTGGATGTGCGCTTGCGCAGATGGCACGTGGACCAGAGTGGCTCATTCAAGAAGGAGAGTGAGCGAATCCGGTACTTTTCGGGCACTTGCCTTCTCTGACAGCCAGCTGCGGGAGAAAGGTGGGCAGTAGGAGTCAGGGAATGGTGCATTCCCCCGACTCCGGCGAATGGGGAGGGTGGGCGGAGCCACAGGAGAAAGGTAAGGATACGCCGGCAGAATAGAAATTTAAAAAGTTTTCCTACCAGGTTCTGTGGGCGTGGCTTGGTGGGAGGGGGTCTTGTGACTGAGTGGGCATGGCTGTGAGTGACTTTGAGTTGGCCACGCCCACTCAGTCACAGGACACCCACCATACACCAAGCCACGCCCACAGAACCGGTAGGGAAAAATTTTAGATTTCACCCCTGGTCTTCTGCCTTGGAGAGTGGGTTGGGCTAGAAGATCTCTTAAGCCGCTTCCAACTTGGTTAGTCGATGCTTCAAGTCTAATATTTAGAAATGATGATATATAGGTGGTGTTTTTTAAAAAAAGCATCTTTAATGCTTTTAAAAAAGCATTTTTCAGAGCGTTGCCAGACCCTCAGTTTTCAAGAACTGTTGAAGTTAAAGAAGTAGGAATAGTCCATGAATAGAAAGGGATAGCCAAGAATGCAATGCTTGAGCAGCAGATTGGAGTAGAAGACCTTCTGTCAGCACTTCAACCTGCATTTACTCTAGTGCTGACATAAGAAGGAGAAGAGGGGGCAGTTGGCAAGAGGACGCTTGACTTCTCACCTACTTATTTTCCCTGAAGATAATATCCCCTAGGAGATGAGATGGGAGGGGGGACATTCCTGGGAGCTTAAGTAGTAGATATGGGGAGAGTGATTTGGAAGATGGCCAATGAGTGCAGGGGAGTGGAGAACGGAAAGGGAGGGTTTTGGGGCTGGACACTTTCAAGCTACCTTCCGACTTTGTTATTATTTCATCCCTCTGCTGTTGTCGATTACATTTTGAGATACTCTTTCTTTCATCTGGCCCAGGGTCAGCCCCAAAGATCACTCTCTCAAACTCCATCATCCCTCTTAAGAGTTATGCAGAAGGCATAGATGGGTTATTGCTATTCAGAAATAGCAATGTTGATTGTTTCTGAATGTTATTGTTGTGGTTCCTTTCATTGAAATGACAAGACAGAACTGTGGCAGATTGATGGGATGAGTCGAGCTAGTTGGAGTGAAGAGGGTTGCAAGGCTTAAGGCTGGTAAAAAGATTTCCAGCTTTGAAAATCAAAAATGGATGGTTGAAGACCAGTGTGTCACATGCAACTCTAAGCGATCTTGTAGGAGAAACAGAAATTAAAAGACGCTTGCTCCTGGGGAGGAAAGCTATGGCAAAGCTAGACAGCATACTAAAAAGCAGAGACATCACCCTGCCAACAAAAGTGCGTATAGTCAAGGCTATGGTTTTCCCAGTTGCAATGTATGGCTGTGAAAGTTGGACCATAAGGAAGGCTGAGCGCCAAAGAGTGGAGGCCTTTGAACTCTGGTGCTGGAGAAGATTTGGACTGCAAGGCAATAAACCGGTCAGTCCTAGAGGAGATCAACCCTGACTGCTCTTTAGAAGGCCAGATCCTGAAGATGAAACTCAAATCCTTTGGCCACCTAATGAGAAGGAAGGACTCAGTGGAGAAGAGCCTAATGCTGGGAAAGATCGAGGGCAAAAGAAGAAGGGGACGACAGAGAACGAGGTGGCTGGATGGAGTCACTGAAGCAGTCGACGTGAGCTTAAATGGACTCCAGAGGATGGTAGAAGACAGGAAGGCCTGGAGGAACATTATCCACGGGGTTGCAATGGATCGAACACGACTTTGCAACTAACAACAACAAAGAAGAAACAATGGACTTCATTTCCTAACGTAGTCTGGCCAGTTTTTCCAAAGATAAGAAATCTGCCCATTTTTATCTTTCTCTCCAGAAGAAAACAAAAATTCTGGTGATACAGCAGTGACACCAATGGCATTCTCAAAGAAGTGCACGGGACTCTACATTTCAAAATAATTGGCACGGAGGGAGGAGCCCAAATCTTCCTTGCTTATTTCTTTTCCCTTTCTTCCAGCCTAGAATTTCAGAAGGAGAAGGCTAAATCTTTTTCGAGCCCGGCCCCGGTCTTGAAAGGGAAACGCTTGGCATTTTTGCTTCGCTGGGACGTGTGGTGGCATTTGGAGGAAAACGAAACGTTCTCCAGTTCAGATCCTGCTTCATCAGGACACGAAGCAAAAATCATTCTGGTTAGACCCCAAACTCCTTTCTAATCATCTTGGCAGCTACGCCTGCACGAAGCTTAGAAGGGCTGCTCATTTTGACCAAAGGTGATGCATTAGAGTCCCTTGCTTTTAGAAGCCAAGTGGAGTAACCACGTTTCTTTCCATGCTCCGAGGCAAACATCAGAGCAGCTTTCTCATATCCTTTTTGTCAAGTTGCTTTTCACGAGCCCATTAGAGGCAATTTTCCTCCACTGTCTTTGGCCAGTGGCTATATTCCCAACCAGCAGACAAAGAAAAGTATAATCGTTCCACTCTCAGCGATCGTGTCTTAGATGCCAATTTACTTTCAATTTATCGCATGCAGTCCAGCAATTTGGAAGCAGCGTGCATCGATGACAGAATAGAGTAGAATACTTTATTTGGCCAAGTGTGATTAGAGACACAAGAAAATTGTCTCCAGTGAATAGCAATAGCACTTAGACTTATATACCACTTTACAGTGCTTTACAGCCCTCTCTAAGCGGTTTACAAAGTCAACATATTGCCCTAACTATCTCTTTCCCTCCTCCCTCTCTCCCTATGTTAACTTGCCTAACAGAGTAATAGGACTTCCACCTTACTCATGACTAGCAATAGACTTATATGCTGCTTCATAGTGCTTTTACAGCCCTCTCTAAGCAGTTTACAGAGTCAGCATATTGTCCCCAACAATCTGGGTCCTCATTTGACCCACCTCGGAAGGATGGAAGGCTGAGTCAACCTTGAGCCTGGTGAGAATCGAACTGCTGAACTGCAGGCAGCCCGCAGTCAGTAGAAGTAGCCTGCAGTATTTGATGTGTAATGTGGGCAAGACTAATTTTAGTCCATGTCTAAACAACCAACTAGCTGGGTCTTACGTTCCGGACACAAAGGTTCAAATGGCCTTCAGGACCTCCACTTTAATAAATTCACTAATAAATGAAACTAGAGTTTTAGGTTGTTCCATATTCAAGATTCTGAATATCTTCTGGGCAATACAATTCAGTTTGCCAACAAACATAGCAATACCACTTAGACTTATATACTGTTGTGGTCCACCAGCAGCCTGTGGAGCTGGCAGCAGAGTCGGACAGTAAGGAGGCTGGGGAAGAACATAGGCCAATCCTGGAGTCTGGGGAAGGCCCGGATGAGGGCTCTGCATCGGAGGCAGAGATGGCACCAGGGCCATCTGGGAGTTATGTGCGAACTCCGAAGCTTCCAGAGTTGGACAGCAGAGAGGCAGAGGAACAGGTGGAGCCTGTTCCTAGTGCGCGCATGTGCAGAGCTGCCAGAAGGCATGAAAAGTTAAAGCAAAAGGGACGACTCGGGAGTAAGGCCTGGAGATGATTGGCACCTCCCATAAGGCTTAAAAGAAAAGCAAAGGCACGTGGGCCCTTTGCAGGAAAGCAACATTGTTAATTCTGTTCCCAGTCGACATCTCTGTTTGATTCTGGAATCTGTGGGGCTTTGCCAAGTAGGTCTTTGGCAGAGTGTCAAGGGAAATAAAGCTTGGTGATTATCTCGAAGGACTTCTCCCAAAGGACTTTTTGCAACTAGTTGGGACTCAGCTGTGAATGAACGTAATTCACAGCTGTTGCAATAAAAGAGGTTTTTGGGACTACTCGTGTGTTTTAATGACCCAGGAAGCCCAGGTCAGAACATATACCTGCAATACTGCATTTTAAACACTGTGCCACTACGCCTCTAGCAATAGCATTTAGACTTATATACCGCTTCATAATGCTTTACAGCACTGGCTAAGCAGTTTACTTCTCTGTGGCGGCACGTGCCCTCTGGAACAACCTACCCCCAGAGATATGCACGATACCAGACCTCCGGACTTTTCGTCGGGCCCTGAAAACACATCTATTCCATCTAGCCGGGCTGGCTTGACCCCATCCTTACGGTTTTAAATTTATAATTGGTTTTAATTGGGTTATTTTAAATTGACGGCCAAAAGTATTTAATGTTTTTTAAATTGTTTTTAAATTTTATATGTTGTGTTTTTACAGTGGCTGTTCACCGCCCTGAGTCCTGTTGGAGAAGGGCGGTATACAAATTAATTAATTAATTAAATAAATAAATAAATAAATAAATAAATAAATAAATAAATAAATACAGAGTCAGCCTATTGCCCCCAACAATGTGAATCTTCCTTTTACTGACCTTGGAAAGAGAGAAGGCTGAGTCAATCTTGAGCCAGTCATTATCGAACTGTTGGTAGTTGGCAGAGCCACGCTGCCATACTGCATTCTAAGCTAGGGGTGAAATCCAGCAGGTTCTGACAGGTTCTGGAGAACCGGTAGCAGAAATTTTCAGTAGTTCGTAGAACGGGCAAATACCACCCCTGGCTGGCCCCAGAGTGGGATGGGAATGGAGATTTTGCAATATCCTTCCCCCAGGAGTGGGGAGGGAATGGAGATTTTGCAGTATCCTTGCCCTGCCATGCCCACCAAGCCATGCCCACCAAGCCACACCACGGCCACCAAGCCATGCCCACAGAACCGGTAGTAAAAAAAAAATCGGATTTCATCACTGTTTTAGGCCCTACGCCCCCATGGTGGCTCCATGATGGATTTGTAACCTGAAGACTGCAGGCATGGGCATGGAACAATGGCATCAATGGAAGGTAGTGAAGTTGAATTTTTGGTCCTTTTGAACCATTTATGAGAAAAGAGGATCAGATTTTTGTACCTTGAGCCTTTCAGAGCCTTTCAGCACATCTTTCTCATGTTCCAGAAATCACGGTGATAATCATGCCGCTGTCATTCATCCATTTTCCTTTGCTGAACTGGGAGCTGAAAGTTGCTCACTCTTGATCTCTTTGATTTTGATTTGAGTGATTATGTGCTCTCAAGTTGTTTCAACTAAAGACCACATAGATAGTTCTCTCCATGACTGTGATGACCCGGGGCATGGCACAGAGATAACACAAACAGCTGGCAGTTCAAACCACCCCCTTTACTGCTCCAAATTTCCCCAAACGCTCCCACGTTTCTGGCAAGTCCCAGAACAAAGTGATGGCAAACCCCCCACACACACATCTCAAGCAGCCTCTGGCTGCAAATAGTCCAGCCCAGCGCTGTGTACCCCAAGGCTGCACAGCAATAAATCCAGCAAGGCAAATCAAGGAGTTCAGGAAGCAAAGGATCCAAGTAATTAGTCCAGAAAGCCAGAAAGAATGCAAGGACTCTTGGAAAGTTCAAACGTCGGCATTCAACACTTCAGGAACTCAGGGTTTGTTCCCGACAAATGTCCCTCCCCACAGTGTCTCTCCAGGTCTCATTCCCCAGGTGTGCCCTGTGAAGATGGGTGGGGCACTCTTCTCTCGAATAGCCTGCTCAGTCTGCGCTGTTCTCACCTTCTCTCCACTCTCCACACTCTCGGATCAGGAGGGGGTGATGCTTGCTCCTCGCCTGAGCCCTGTCTCTCATGTTCATCCTGCCCCTGTTCCTCCCTGTCTACAAGCTGTCCTAATCCTGAAAGACCCTGGCCTGACTGGCCCTGCCCTTCCACTTTCCTCCAAAACCAACAAAGCCTCCCCCTCAATCTCTGTTGGCTCAGGTTCTAGCTTCTCTTCCACCATAGATTCAGGCTCCAACAGGGGCATATCAATGACAATCTATCCCTAACCTGTTCTTTGAAGTCTCCCAATAGTGCACTCAGCACCTCAGTAATTGAGTCCATCCACCATGCTGGTAGCAAGTCTTCTTTGCGTTCCTTCCATCTTTCCCTGCATTAAACCTTTCTCCAGAGAGTCATAATGCAGCTGAAAGGCGATAATTTGAACCTGGACATTTGTGCCTTGAAACTCAACATTAAGAAAACTAAGAACATGGCTCCAAGCCCTCTCAATTCCTGGCAAATAGATGGGGAAGAAATAGAGGTAGTGACAGATTTTATTTTCCTGGGCTGCAAGATCACCACACATGGAGACTACAGCCAAGAAATTAAAAGACGCTTGCTCCTGGGGAGGAAAGCTATGGCAAAGTTAGACAGCGTACTAAAAAGCAGAGACGTCACCCTGCCAACAAAAGTGTGTATAGTCAAGGCTATGGTTTTCCCAGTTTTTTTTTTTTTTAATTTGATTTATATGCCGCCCTTCTCCGAAGACTCAGGGCGGCTTACAATGTGCTCAGCAATAGCCTTCATTCTTTTGTATATTTATACAAAGTCAGCTTATTGCCCCCACAACTGGGTCCTCAATTTACCTACCTTAGAAAGGATGGAAGGCTGAGTCAACCTTGAGCCTTGGTAAGATTCGAACCCTGCAGTAATTGCAGGCAGCTGGTCTTAATAACCAGCTTAATAACAGGGTGCCTTAAACCCCTGTACTACCAAGGCTCTTGTATGGAGCCTTGTATTGTGTTGCAATGTATGGCTGTGAAAGTTGGACCAAAAGGAAGGCTGAGCGCCCAAGAATTGAGGCCTTTGAACTCTGGTGCTGGAGAAGACTCTGTGAGTCCCTTGGACTGCAAGGAGATCAAACCGGTCAGTCCTAGAGGAGATCAACCCTGACTGCTCTTGAGAAGGCCAGATCCTGAAGAGGAAATTCAAATACTTTGGCCACCTAATGAGAAGGAAGAACTCACTGGAGAAGAGTCTAATGCTGGGAACGATTGAGGGCAAAAGAAGAAGGGGACAACAGAGAATGAGGTGGCTGGATGGAATCACTGAAGTAGTAGGCGTGAGTTTAAATGGACTCCGGGGGATGGTAGAGGACAGGAAGGCCTGGAGGAACATTGTCCATGGGGTCACGATGAATCGGACACAACTTTGCAACTAACAACAACAATTTGTGCCTTGAGTGAGATTCCTGGTTTATTTAAAGACAGAAGGGGGAGGGGAAAAAATTCTTTAGGAAGAAGATCAGAGGCCTCTGTGTTGGCCACGAAGGTAGTAGCTGAACAGCAGATGGAGGAGCAGCTGCTAGGTAAGCAGGTCACAGTACATTTGGGTGCAGACCAGAGGTGGGTTCTATTTACCTTTACTACTGGTTTGCAACGGGATCGCGCACACGTGCTTGCTTTGCTTGCACACCTTGCTTCTGCACATGCACAGAAGCTTCTGCGCATGTGCAGATCGCTGATGATGACATCCGGGGCGGTGGGCGGAGCCTCCCGCCAGTTTTACTACCGGTTCTTGCGAACCGGTCCAAACCAGGGGCAACCCACCACTGGTGCAGACAGTACACTAAAACCTTAAACCAAGGTTAGGAAAATGCAATTGCTTTGTTCGCAGCCTGGGTTGCAATTTAACAAATAAGTCTTACAATGGCCGAACGTGGTCTAATCCAGAAAACATGCAAAAATGAAGCCTGGGTTTCCAAAACAGGCTGAACCTTAAATAATAAACTCTATCTTAGTTTCGTGTGAACATCTTGGCAGTGGAATCAGTGGAACAACTTGCCTCCAGAAGTTGTGAATGCTCCAACACTGGAAGTTTTTAAGAAGAGATTGGATAACCATTTGTCTGAAGTGGTGTAAGGTTTCCTGCCTAAGCAGGGGGTTGGACTAGAAGACCTCCAAGGTCCCTTCCAACTCTGTTATTCTATTCTATTCTATTTGTATCAGCGTCATTCTTTCAAAATTTGCATTTGGCTATTTCAACATTTGCGTTTGGATATTTCAACATTTGCATGAATACAATGTCTCTGTGCCTGTGTGTGTTTGTGTGTACTCTACCCAAGAAAAGGTAGCAAGAATAAATGCAAAAGGAGGAAAGAAGGAATTTGTTAAATGGGTCTGGGAAGTTTGCAGTTACAACGGCACTGAAAAAAATGATTTATGTCAATTTTTCACACTTATGATGGTTGCAGCGAGATCGAAGTTCAGATACTTGGCAACTGACTCATATTTATGACGGTTGCAATGTCCCGGGATCACATGATCACCTTTTGCGACCATCTGACAAGCAAAGTCAACGGGGAAGCCAAATTCACTTCACAACCGTGTTACTAATGTCACAACGGCAGTGATGCACTTAACAACTGTGGCAAAAAAGGTCTTAACAGGGGGGCAAAACTCACTTAGCAAGTATCTCACTGAACAACAGAAAGATTGGGCTCGTATGTGGTCGTAAGTCGAGGACTGCCTGTATATTTTTTTAGTTGGTGACTTTACATTTCTCAAACTTCAATAAATTCTTCAATCAGAATAGAGCTGGAAGGGATCTTGGAGATATTCTAGTCTGCTCAAGTAGGAGACCCTATACCCGTGATCAGGGGTGAAATACTCCCCGATCGGACTGGATTGCCCGATCCGGTAGCAATCTTGGCCAGTGGTTTGGAGATTCGGTAGCGAAACCCCAGCCGGGTGTCATTACTTCCTGGTTGTAACCAGGAAGTAATGTGTTTTTTACACATTATGCCATGGTGTAAAATGTATGCCATTTTACACATGGTGCGTGCACTTCCGAACCAGTAAGGAAGGTAAGTAGATTTCACCCCTGCCCGTGATGGAAAACCTATGGCACGCGTTCCACAGGTGGCACACGTAGCCATATCGATGGGCACGCGAGCTCAGCTCCGTAGGTAAACAGGCTGTTTCCTGCCTCCAGAGGATCTCAGGAGGGGGTGGGGAAGGCCCGTTTTTCTCAGCCTCCAGAGCCTTTCTAGGCCTTCCCCACCCCCATCCCCCCGGAGGCCCTCCAGAGGCCAGAAACGGCCCGTTTGCCAACTTCCTGTGGGACCCCACACGCATGTGCAGGGGCAAGGTGCATAGAAATATGGGTGTGGGCACGTGCGCACCCCACCCCACCCCCACTGTTGTCACGTGATGGCAAAAGGGTTAGCCATCACTGCCCTATACCATTCTAAACCTTCCGCCACGCTCTTAAGACCGTTTTATTCCACCAGGCGGGCCTGGCCTAATCTTTTCCCTCTTTTTAATTACGCAAATTTTAATTGGTTTTTTAAATGATTGGGGTTTTAATATGTTTGGGCCAAATTTGTTAAATTCGATTTTACTTTGTTTTTAAATTTTGTATCTATGTTTTTTACTGTTTGGCTGTTCACCGCCCTGAGTCCTTCGGGAGTAGGGCGGTATATAAATTAAATAAATAAAATAAAAATAAAAATAAAATAAAATAAACAAGTAGCTGTCCAGCCTCTTCTTAAAAAACTCCAGTGATGAAGCACCTACAATTTTTGAAGGCCAGCTGTTCCACTGGTTAATTGTCCTCAGTGTTAGGAAGTTTCTCCTTAATTCCAAGTTGCTTCTCTTCTTGATTAGTTTCCAACCATTGTTTCTTCTCTTTGGAAAATAAATTGACCCCTTCTTTTTTCTGGCAGCCCCTCAAATACTGGGGCAGTATTTATAAATATAAATACAAATAAAAGAACCTTGGTGGCGCAGCAGACTAAAGTGCTATTAAGTAGCATCAGCTGCCTGCAATTACTGCAAGTTCAAATCTCACCAGGCTCAAGGTTGACTCAGCCTTCCATCCTTTCGAGGTAGGTAAAATGAGGAGCCGGTTTGTGGGGGCAATAAGCTGACTTTGTATAAAAAAAGAACACCGCTTGGGGGGGGCGAAAGCCCTACTAAGCAGGTATATACAAAAGTATGATGGCTATTGCTTAAAAGCATTGTAAGCCACCCTGAGTCTCTGGAGAAGGGCGGCATATAAATCGAACAAATAAATAAACAATAAATAAATAAACACTGCTTACATGCCACCCCTGGTTCTTCTTTTCTCTAGAGTAAAGGTAAAGGTAAAGGTTCCCCTCGCACGTATGTGCTAGTCGTTCCCGACTCTAGGGGGCGGTGCTCATCTCTGTTTGAAAGCCGAAGAGCCAGCGCTGTCCGACGACGTCTCCGTGGTCATGTGGCCGGCATGACTGAACGCCAAAAGCACACGGAACGCTGTTACCTTCCCACCAAAGGTGGTCCCTATTTTTCTACTTGCATTTTTTACGTGCTTTCGAACTGCTAGGTTGGCAGAAGCTGGGACAAGTAACGGGAGCTCACCCCGTTACGCGGCACTAAGGATTCGAACCGCTGAACTGCCGACCTTTCGATCAACAAGCTCAGTGTCTTAGCCACTGAGCCACCGCATCCCTGTTTCTCTAGAGTAGCTATACCCAATTCCGGCAATTCCTGTTCTTCATAAGTTTTTATTTCCAGGCCTTTAATCAACTCGGGTGCTCTTCTTTGCACTTTGTCCCCACCCCCCAAAGTCTTGTAATCCAAAAATCCACTGTACAAAGCCCCTCCCCCCCAAAAAATAAAAAAATCCGGGGCTTAATTTTTAAACATTTAAGTAGCAAGCCCACAGCCCACCTCTGGTCTTTCCCTCTACCAACTGGCTCCAACTGGCGCAGAGTGTGGCCACGCAGGTGGTAATGGGAGCGACATGGCGCTCCCATGTAACACCCCTCCTGCGCGAGCTGCACTGGCTCCCGGTGGTCTTCCGGGTGCGCTTCAAGGTTTTGGTTACCACCTTTAAAGCGCTCCATGGCTCAGGACCTGGGTACTTGTGGGACTGCCTACTACCACCAATAGCCTCCCACCGGCCGGTACACTCTCATAGAGAGGGGCTCCTCCGGGTGCCGTCGGCCAAACAATGTCGACTGGCGGCTCCCTTGGGGAGAGCCTTCTCTGTGGGGGCACCTACTATCTGGAATGAGCTCCCCCCGGAGATACAGAGGATCCCGGATCTGCACACCTTCCACCGCGCTCTAAAGACCTTTTTATTTCACCAGGCGGGCCTGGCCTAACTTTCTCCCTCTTTTTAAACCATTTTAATATTTTAATATTTTTAATACTCAAAGTTTAAATTTGTTTTAAATTGATTGGGGTTTTAATCTGTCTGGGCCAAACTATTTAATTCGATTTTATTTCTGCTTTTTAAATTTTGTATATATGTATTTTATTGTTGGCTGTTCACCGCCCTGAGTCCTTCGGGAGTAGGGTGGTATATAAATCAAATAAAAGTATAAAGTAAAGTAAAAAGTACCATTGTCTCTTTTCTTTTCAGTTTGTAAATCCCGGCTTCTTCTGAGCACCACAAAGCCGTGAGTGGTAATTAGTCGACTCCGTGCATCGGAAAGACCGCTTCCAATCACTTGCCCCTTGAAAATTGCCTGACGTTGATGCCACAGCACAACGTTGAATTGGTTCACTCGTGCTGAGGCCTAGTCCTCATTAAAAGCCGAAGGACTCCAGGAGTTTGTTGACAAGGTTCAAGCCTGCTGCTCCTGAGAAGATTCATCCGCGGTCTCCAAAATATCTGCTCTTCGAATACTTAAAGGTAATCAGTGGCAGCTCACTAGATCCAGAGCGCATCTAAACAATTTTGCTATGTCAACTGACAACAGCTTGAGGTAATGTTAACCTGACTTAGAGGAGGAGGAGAGCTAGTCGATAAATCAAAGTTAAAGCTTGCTATCCATCCAGAACTGTTCTGTTCGTCTGCAGGTTTATTTCATTTCCAGCTAGGCCCTCCCTTTTTTTATTTATCTATTTATTTGTTTTAATTTGATTTATATGCCGCCCATCTCCGGAGACTCAGGGTGGCTTGTAATGCGTTAAGCAATAGCCTTCATACTTTTGTATATTTTTACAAAGTCAGCTTATTGCCCCCACAAACTGGGTCCTCAATTTACCTACCTTAGAAAGGATGGAAGGCTGAGTCAACCTTGAGCCTGGCGAGATTCGAACTTACTAATTGCAGACAGCTGGAGTTAAATTACAATGCATTAGTCTGCTGAGCTATCCAGGCTCCTATTCCCTTTGCAGCTCTTGGACTAAGCTTTCCTAATGTCTAGAAATCTCGAAGGAATTGTCAGTCCTGCTAGATCAGGCGTGTCAAACTCGATTTCATTGAGGGCCGCATCAGGGTTGTGTTTGACCTCGAGGGCCAGGGTGGGCATGGCCAGTTTGACACCAGGGGCGCCTGTGGGGGCCCGAGTGCTCTGCCAGAGAAAACGGGCTCCCGAGCTTCGTTTTTGGCTGTGACTGCTTCCTGCAACCCTTTGCCAGAGAAAATGGAGCTCGGGAGGGCTGCCTGCGGCCCTTTCGAGCTCCATTTTTGCTGGCAGAGGCACCGCGGGCCGATCCTTTGCTGTTTCCAGGATGGCCCTATGGGCCAGATCTAAGCACCCCATAGTCCGGATCTATCCCCCGGGGCCTTGAGTTTGACACCCCTGTGTTAGATAGTCCAGACAGGAAACCCAAACCATGAGTACTAATGGTACTTTAATGTAAGGTTACAGTAACAGAATCTTTCATGTCTGAAAGCATAGCCTCTATCTCCGCTGCCTTTACAGGTAGGCCTTGAATCATAACCGTAATTGAGTTCCAAATTTACGTTGCTAAGCAAGGCAATTATAGCATTTAGCAATAGCACTTACACTTATATGCTGCTTCACAGTGCTTTACAGAGCGGTTAAGCGGTTTACAGAGTCAGTCTATGCCCCCCACATCTGGGTCTTCATTTTAACTGACCTCAGAAGAATGGAGTCTCACCGGGTTCAAGGTTGATTCAGCCTTCCATCTTTCCGAGGTGGGTCAAATGAGGACCCAGATTGTTGGGGGCAATAGGCGTACTCTGTCAACCGCTTAGAGAGGGCTGTAAAGCCCTGTGAAGCAGTATATAAATCTAAGTGTTATTGCTTGGGAAGGAAGGAAGGAAGGAAGGAAGGAAGGAAGGAAGGAAGGAAGGAAGGAAGGACGGAAGGAAGGAAGGAAGGAAGGAAGGAAGGAAGGAAGGAAGGAAGGAAGGAAGCCATAGTGGCACAGTGGTTAGAATGTAGTATTGCAGGCTAACTCTGCTCACTGCCTACAGTTCAATCTTGACCAGCTCAAGGTTGACTCAGCCTTCCATCCTTCCGAGGTGGGTAAAATGAGGAGCCAGATTGTTGGGGGTAATAGGCTGACTCTGTAAGCCACTTAGAGAGGCCTGTAGAGCACTGCTAAGCTGTATATAAGTCTAAGTGCTATTGCTATAATTGAGATGTTTACTTGGGTTATATTCTTGACTTGGCCTCAGGCCCCTTTTATCTGACCATTGCCTTGGATCTGTCCCTCAAGGCCATTCCCTCTGATGTCTAAACTGGAAGACCCGACCTTGTCATATTTCTGTGGTTCCCAATAACTTTGCAACGTATTTCCCTATTGGCATCAGCACTGGCAAACCGTTATTTCTATATATTTACATTGGGAATGGTGCCTGCTAAGGTTGCTGCAAAGGAAAGTGGCTGTCAAACCAGGAGATCCAGGCAGTTCAAGTGTGTATAAAGATGTATTGTAAGCTTAAGCTCTCTACACAAATCTGAACTACTAACAGTTAAGAGAAATTAGCGGGAATTAAGAATAGAAAGGAATTCAAAGTGGGCTGGACTTAGATTTCTTGTGGGTGCACACTGCGCTGGGACTCATGACTGATGACACGTTTGACCCCTCCCTCAGTTTCAGCCTAGTCATCTCCTACAGTGGTCCTTGTTCAGAAACGAGAAAGGATAGGTCAACCTCAGAGGTGGTATTCAGCAGGTTCTGACCAGTTCTGGAGAACTGGTAGCGGAAATTTTGAGTAGTTCGGAGAACCAGTAAATACCACCTCTGACTGGCCCTGCCCCCATCTATTCGCTGCCTCCCGAGTCCCAGCTGATCGGGAGGAAATGGGGATTTTGCAGTATCCTTCCCCTGGAGTGTGAAAGGAATGGAGATTTTACAGTATCCTCCCCTGCCATGTCTACCAAGCCACGCCCGCCAAGCCATGCCACGCCCACCAAGCCACACCCACAGAACTGGTAGTAAAAAAAATTGAAACCCACCACTGATCAATTTCAACGCTTCTTCACACTCAGGGATCCCACCGTGATGACATCCCAACCCCCAACGGATGTCATGAGCGTGTGAAGGAATAAGCTAAGAATAAGCTAACTGCTCTGCAAATTAAAAAAAAACAAATCCATAAAAGGAAACAATTTGCTGCCAAACCTTTCCATTTTTTTGGCTCGGGCCTAGTTAGATGGTTTAATTATACAGAGCCAACTCTATTGTTTGCCTTTGCCTCTGAGAGTTCATTGCATTTCATAAACAGACGTGGAAACTTGCAAAGGTTCAAATGTTTGTTTGGTTTGGGTTGAGTTCTGACAGGCTTTCTTCTTTTTTGCTGTTGTTTGCTCTGGCTGTCCCCTAATGCACCATAGAGGACCTCCTGGCTTTGGGGAGAATGACTGGCAGATGGGCCACGCAATCAGCCTGAGGGGACAGCGACAGCGAATCTTCTGTGCTCTGAAGTACACCAACTTCACTCCCTTTCATCTCACTGACAAACAGACCCATGGAGACCTAAGAAAGGCCAACAATCTCCTCCTGAAGGACAAGGCAGGGAGCCGACACCAAAAATAAGACTTGCTGACTTCTATAAAATTGTCCTCTCCTGTCGTCGGAGGGAAAACATCCAGCAGAAACCACGGCTAATGGGATTTCAAATCTTACAGCACCACTCTGCTTAAGCTAAATCTTTAAAATAAGGTCATTTTAGTTCTTCTTTTTTTTACCCATTTTTCGTCGCAGCTTGCAACACTATTCTCAAACACTATGCTGTCTTGAGGTTGATTCCAACCTGATGGATCCATTAGAATTCACAGTGGAATAGGTGCAGTTTTGTTCAAGGCATTAAGAGTCTGCAGAAGGGTCAAAGGTGAGCATTCAAGGTCACCTCCACTCCTTTATGGACTCATGCAAAGTAGTTTTGTTGAGAAAAGAGGCAGTGGTGGTGCAGAACTGCAGGCTGACTCTGCTCACTGCCAGCAGTTTGATCCTGACCTGCTCAAGGCTGACTCAGCCTTCCATCCTTCCGACGTCGGTAAAATGAGGACCCAGATTCAGGGATGGGCTCTATTTACCTTTACTACCGGTTCGCAACGGGATCGCACGTGGGTGCTTGCTTTGTTTGAGTGCGCGCCTTGCTTCTGCGCATGCGCAGATCACTGATGAGGACAGCCGGGGCAATGGGCAGGGGCTCCCACCAGTTTTACTATTGGTTCTTGCAAACTGGTCTGAACCGGGGGCAACCCACCACTGCCCAGATTGTTTGGGGGCAAGAGGCTGACTTTGTAAGCTGCTTAAAGAGAGCTGTAAAGCACTATGAAAAAGCATATAGGCCTAAGTGCTATTTCTATTGCTACTGTCGTCTTCTGCATTTTTCTTTAAATTTCCTAAACTAGCCCACAGTTCTGGTATTCCTTGTTCAGTGGTGGGATTCAGCTGGTTCGGGCCAGTTCGGGTGAATCAGTAGTTAAATTGCTGGCTGGCCCCGCCCCTTCCTGCCCCGCCCCTTCCAGGAGTTCCCATGTGCCCCATTTTGGCTCCCAGGTAAGTGCAGGGAGGCCTCCTAGGCCCAAAATGAGGCACAGGGGCAGAGTGGCGCCCCCCCCCCCCCCGGGCCCTTTTTCCCCCCCCGGAAGCTTCAAGGAGGCTTCCTAGGCCCAAAAGGGGGCACAGGGGGGCCTTCCCCCCATGGCCTGTTTTTGCTCCCAGGGGGGTGCAGGTGGCAGAGTGCTGTCTGTCACACCCCCTGGCCACGCCCACTAAGCCACGCCCACAGAACCAGTAGTAAAAATTTTTGAATCCCACCACTGCCCTTGTTGGTTTCTTATCCACGTTTTAATCAAATCTGTTTAACTTCCAAGCTTAGATTGCCAACTGCTGGGATGCGTTGCAACTGATACAGCTTATTTTATTACAATGGAAAATAAAACATATCTACTAAACAAAACGAAAGCTGCGTTCTCTTTTTCTCTCTTTCCTCACTGTCTTCTAGATTCCACAAGAACTACATCCAGTTCATCTCTTTACCGATTCCTATCAAATTGCAGAAAGGGACAACTCACGGAGGCCAACTCATCGTGGGACTACTCGCCGTGGCCAACCTACCATGGGACAACTGAACAAATGCAAAAGTTAAATTAATTTTGACAGAACCGTGGCCAATAATAATAAAATAAAAAAAGTCAATCCAGAAATACAAGCGTTACAATAATTTCTATGAAAATGTGATCACCAATAATAAAAGGACCTGAATAAAATGGTTAGTATAGCGTTGTCTTAAACCAGGGGTGTCAAACTCAAGGCCCGGAGCTGGATCCAGCCTGTGGGGTGCTTAGATCTGGCCCTCAGGGCTGCCATGGAAACAGCAAAGGACCGGCCTTCAGTGCCTCTGCCAGAGAAAATGGACCTCGGGAGGGCCGCACACAGCCCTCCCGAGCTCTGTTTTCATTGGCAGAGGGTTGCAGGAGGCCATCACAGCCAAAAATGGATCTCAGGAGCCCATTTTTGCTGGCAGAGTGCTCAGGCCACTACAGGCACCCCGACACAAGTGACGTTGAGCTTACCACGCCCATCCTGGCTGCGGCCACCCCAGCCTCCCAAGGTAAAACACAACTCTGATGTGGCCCTCAATGAAATCGCGTTTGACACCCCTTTTCTAGACCCACCAAACGGATCCTCCCTGACATCAAAGAATGCCCCCCACAAACCCATCTAGACCAACAAATAGAAGCCTCCTCACCACCTTCCAAAGGAAATTGCAACTTAGAGGCACCCCAACCTTCCATCGTCCATTAAATGATGACTTCAACCTTTCATCTTCTTCACCACGGACTTCCACAGAGCTCCTGTGTTTCTAGATCCTGCCTTAGTTTGTCCAAACTTCCCAGCCAACCAGATTTCCAGGATTTCCTCCTTTATAGTGCGATGGCTCAATGGTTAAAGACCCTGAGCTTGTAAGATGGAAAGCTGACACCCCAAGTTCAAGACCTGGGCATCACATAATGGGGTGAACTCCCGTTATTTGCTCCAGCTCCTGCCCAACTAGCAGTTTGAAAGCATGCAAACGTGAATAGATAAATAGGTACCACTTCGGTGGGAAGGTAACGGCGTTCTGTGCACCTTTGGCATATAGCCGTGCTGGCTACATGAACACAGAAAATGTCTTTGGACAACACTAGCTCCCTCAGCCAAGAAACAGAGATGAGCATTGTGCCTTAGAGTTGAACACAACTGGACATGGAAACCTTTGCCTTGTTAACCTAGTGCTCAACCTCTAGAAGTATGTTTGCTTTCTCATTGTTAGAGTCCCGCTTTCTTGTAAAACAAACCCCAATGATGGTTGTAATAAGCATGGTTCAACTGCTGATATAAATATCACTTTATATGAATGACCTTGGTGATCATATTATAAGCAACTGCGTTCTCTTTGCTGATGATGTAAAACTATTCAACCCCACTGACAATGCTGCTACTTTACAAAAAGACCTTGGTTATGTGTCAGAATGGACAAACAATTGGCAACTCCAAATCTCAACCAACAAATGCTCTGTCTTACACATTGGCAAAAAAATATATATATCAGAACATCAAATACAAGCTGGGCAAGTAGAACATAACAGACGACCCTCACTTTGTCAAAGACCTTGGAGGACTCATCTCAAACGATCTAAGCGCCAGAGCTCACTGTAACAGCATTGCTAAAAAAACCATTAAGAGTCGTTAATCTAATCTTGTGTAGCTTCTTCTCTGGAAATAGTGAACTGCAAACTAGGGCATACAAAACGTTTGCCAGACCAATTCTTGAGTACAACTCATCTGTCTGGAACCCGCACTGCATATCAGACATTAATACAATCGAACGAGTCCAGAGATATTTCACAAGAAGAGTCCTCCACTCCTCTCTTCGCAACAAAATACCTTATGCCACCAGACTTGAAATTTTGGGCTTAGACAACTTAGAACTTCGCCGTCTTCGGTCTGACCTAAGCATAGTACATAAAATCATCTGCTACAATGTCCTACCAACCAAAGACTACAGCTTCAACCAAAACAATACAAGAGCACACAATAGATACAAACTCATGGTAAACCGATCCAAACTCGATTGCAGAAAATACGACTTCAGAAACAGAGTGGTCAATGCCTGGAATGCACTCCCTGACTCTGTGGCTTCTTCCCCAAATTTCCCAAACTTTAACCTTAGACTGTCTACTGTTGACCTCACTCCATTCCTAAGAGGTCTTTAAGGGGCGTGCATAAGCGTACCAGTGTGCCTACCGTCCCTGTCCTACTGTCCTCATTTATTCATACCCATTTCATGTATTTATAATTATGTTTACACTTGTATCTGTCATAAAATACATGCTTCACGAAAAATACAAAATAAAATAAAATAAATAAAATAAATGAGTATTGTACTTCTATTTCAGGCTGAATTCATACATGCTATCTAAAGACAACTGCAAGGTAGCCAAGTCTGACATTGTTTCCAAAAGGTTTAAGGTGCTGGAATTATCAAGGCAGACATTGAAAGGTTTAAAGACAAATGTACTCAAACCAGCTATATGGTGCCACCGGGTTTTGCGTTTAAATAGAAGCTGTTTCCAAACACTTACCACAAAAAATATTCCCTCGGAATTTTTTTAAAAAAATCTTTTCTCCAAGTCAAGGTACGCCTATTATCACACTGTCAGGCTAAATTATCTTTGCAAATTCCAGACAGATTGATTCAATCTGCATGATTGGATGAATGTGTAAATTGGAATGTTGCCCTTTGTCAGATTTTTGCATTTTTGCAAGCGTTGTGACATAATTTTCAGCTTTAAAAATGTATCGGAGTAGGCTTACAACGTGCTGCTTGAAAGAAAACAAGAGTTGCAAACACATTTTTTTAAGTGCAGGGACCCTTTGGAAGGGAGAGCGGGAATACAAATAAAATGAAAACTAGTCATTAATGAACTACCTAGACGAGTCATTACTACCCAGATGGTAGAGAAGTTTTGTAAAATAGATCAATAAAATAATTAACATGCAACAGAGATGGGTCTTTAGCAATCAGCTTAGAAATTGCACTGCAATGTTTTGGCACAGACATTTTGTGAAATAGATTGATAAACTAATTAATATGCAACAGGACCAAGAGTTTTAGCAATCAGCATACAATTTTTGGGTGTAGAAATTTTGTGAAATAAATCAATAAAGCAATTAATAGGCAATAGGCCTATTTAGTTATCAGTTTACAAAATGCACTGCGGTTTTTGGTAGAGAACTTTTGTGAAATAAACCGATAAAATAATTAACATACAATAGGACTGAGCATTAAACAATCAGCATACAAAATGTATTAAGGCATTGACACTTTAGGTTCAGAGATATCAAATTGTCCATATGTTAGTATGAACAGGGGTACAGACATCTATCTCTGTTTTGGAACACGTAGTCGTCAGGAGAAATGGGTGCACCTGCAGACAATTATATAAAGCTAAGATGTAAAGTAAGGTCTGGAAACTAAAACCATACCTTGTCAATCACATGTACAATCTCTGCATAAGTATAGCTGAACAGCCATTGATCCTTTCCTTACCATCATTTCAATTATAGAAATAACAGACAACAATATGATATTGTCTACCTCATTAATTCACTGTTTGTGGCTGAAAATGACAAGAGGAATATGTGAAAAAATACTGGCGTATTGTTTTTAAGTAGTACTTAAATATTAACATACTTAAGATAATAGGAACTTAAGATAATAGGAACATAATTCTAGAGGATATTTGTCAACAAATATTTGAGGACATTTGTCCATCATGTTTGCCTGTCAAATATGAACACCAGCGTCGTGATTGTTCATTTTTCTAGCCTATCAAATCATTTTTTTTTGCCTATCAAATCATAATCAAGCCATGACAATGAATCTAAAAGGTTCAAAAGTTTAGTTTCGTCACTGAAAAATCATAATCATAAATCATAATCAAATCATGACAATGAATCTAAAAGGTTCAAAAGTTTAGTTTCATCACTGAAAACAAAACAAAACAGAGGAACAAAATTAGAATTTCAACCATTTGGTGAGGTATATTAGGATGGGACATCAATGTATACATCCCTGTTAATATTCTCTCCTATTTAATCCTATATAATTGAATGCCCCTAGAGAAGGGGTCTCCAACCTTGGCAACTTTAAGAGTTGTGGACTTCAACTCCCAAAATTCCCCAGTCCAACCAACAAACCACTAAGGCCAACACTGACAGGGCAAGCCATTGTAACATAAAAGAGAGTAACCCCACCCCTTAATAGCACTGATGATGTTACCTAATTTGGGTAATGAAATGCCTGCAAGAAATAACCAAGCACCCCTCAAATCACTTTCTTCTATTCCTATAACAACTACATCCAGAACAGAGAGTGGGAAACCTTAGGCCTTAATACATTTCATTTTCACTTTTCCACCACTTTCTTATTCCTGCTTCTCTCTCTATGACCGTCTTGCATTTTACTAGGGTGGCTGTCTATCAGTCAGGAAGTCAGGGAAGACACAAGATCTTAAACAGATACCTTAACAAATGAGACACTCAAATAGCAATAGCATTTATTGGAGCAATAGCATTTATTAGTGCCTGGAGGCCGTACGGATCTGGATGGGGAGAAACGGGCTCGGGCTCAACCCATCCAAGACCGAGTGGCTGTGGTTTCCGACGTCCCGATATAGTCAGCTGGCGCCATCGCTGGCTATTGGGGGCGAATCATTGGCCCCCACGGAAAGGGCTCGTAACTTGGGCGTCCTCCTGGATTCACGGCTGTCTTTAGAAGAGCACTTGACGGCCGTGACCGGGAGGATTTTTCATCAGGTTCGCCTGATTCGCCAGTTACGTCCCTTTCTAGATCGGGACTCGTTACGCACAGTCACTCATGCCCTCGTCACCTCTCGTCTGGACTATTGTAATGCTCTCTACATGGGGCTCCCCTTGAGGTGCACCCGGAGGCTCCAACTGGCGCAGAGTGCGGCCGCGTGGGTGGTTATGGGAGCAACATGGAGCTCCCATGTAACACCTCTCCTGCGCGAGCTGCACTGGCTCCCGGTGGTCTTCCGGGTGCGCTTCAAGGTTCTGGTTACCACCTTTAAAGCGCTCCATGGCTTAGGACCTGGTTATCTACGGGACCGCCTACTACCACCAACAGCCTCCCACCGACCAGTACGCTCCCACAGAGAAGGGCTCCTCCAGGTGCCGTCGGCCAAACAATGTCGGCTGTCGGCCCCTAGGGGGAGAGCCTTCTCTGTGGGGGCACCGACGATCTGGAATGAGCTCCCCCCAGAGATACGGAGGATCCCGGATCTGCGTACCTTCCGCCGCGAGTTGAAGACGCTTTTATTTCATCAAGCGGGCCTCGCCTAAATCTTCTCCCTTTTAAGTGTAAATTTTAAATTTTTAATGTATTTTAAAATTATGGGTATTTTAAATTATGGGTATTAATTCAGCCAAATTTATTTAATTCATTTTATTCGATTTTAAATTTTGTATATTTATGTGTTTTATTTCATGGCTGTACACCGCCCTGAGTCCTTCGGGAGTAGGGCGGTATAGAAATTCAATAAATAATAATAATAAATAATTTAGACTTATATACCGCTTCACAGTGCTTTACAGCCCTCCCTAAGCGGTTGACAGACTCAGCCTATTGCCCCCAACAATCTGAGTCTTCATTTTATCCACCTCGGAAGGATGGATGGCTGAGTCAACCTTGAGCCTGGTGAGATTTGAACTGCCAAATTGCAGGCAGCTGACAGTCAGCAGAAGTCGCCTGCAGTACTGCACTCTAACCACTGTGCCACCTCGGCTCTCTAAACAGAGAAATCATGTGTTTTTCTGTGTCTATGCATGTATATACTTATACAAGTAGTCCTCGAGTTACGACCCCGATCGAGCCCCAAACTTATGATGCGAAGCGAAACATTTGTTAAGTGAGTTTTGCCACCGTTATTAAGCCAATCACTGCATTTGTTAAGTTAGTAACACGGGCATGAAATGAATCTGGCTTCCCCATTGACTTTGCTTGTCAGAAGGTCCACAAAAGGGGATCACGTGACCCTGGGGCACTGCAACCATCATAAATACGAGTCAGTTGCCAAGCGTCTGAATTTTGATCACACGATGGTCCTAAGCGTGAAAAATGATCAAAAGTCACTTTTTTTCAGTGCCGTTGTAACTTCGAACTTTCACTAAGTGAACTGTTGTAAGTCGAGGATTACCTGCACACCAGGGGTGGTATTCACTTACCTTCGCTACTGGTTCACAAATGGGAGTGCGCACCCGTGCGCTCACTTCGTTCACGCGCACCTCCTCCATACATACGCATGCGCATGGCATCAAAAATGGGACGTGAAGATGTCCGGGCAGGCGGGCGGAGCCTCCCACAGCCGCCGCTACCAGTTTGCCCGAACCGGATATAACCGGCTGAATACCACCATTGCTGCACACAGTATATATAGTAAAATGTGTATGTACATGACAGGAGAACATCCTTCTCTTTTCCCTTGACTTTTGCTAAGGAAACACCGGATGCAGCTTGCCATGATAACTAAATTTATTATTAACTGTGTATTTCATGATGTTAGTGACAATATGTTAATGTGATTTTTCACATCCTCCTGCAGCGAACAGATGGCTCCTTTTACTTTACTTTCCACATCAAGTGTGATTATTTCTGGGTGCCAAAAGCCTCCTGCCGCTCCTCGGTCTCCAGTCTAATTTTTTATGTTGGTAAAACACAGCAGGACTTGTTATCCGTTGGATGGCATCTTAATAAAAGGAGACGTGCCAACATATTGACATCATATTCAAGGGGAATATCCCATCCTTCGTAACCCCTACCCTTCGCTGACTTCCACCTTCCCAACATCTTTTTTGAAAGAAAGAAGGAAAAGACATCCTAACAAAGAGTGGTTCCACCAGTTTCAATCTGCTGCGTTACTGGTTTTAGGACCACTGCCAAACTGGAAACCCGGCCTCCTTTTGTTCTCCTATCGTCGTGGCTCCTCACCCGGGGACCTGCTCCCTCTCTCGTCCTGTGTAATGATAATTAGCCATAACACAATCAGAAGTCAAGTGTAAGCAGGAATACATTAACACAGAGAGAGATCGGAGTTTGAGCGAAATTTCAACAGGAGAGACACAAAGAAAGATACCTTACAATTTTGCTTTCATGGAAAATTCATGGCAAAGCCTTCAAACTGTGAACAATAAAGCTTTTACACGATATCCCCTTTAAAAAAAAAATAAAAAAGATTGTGGGCTAGAATTTTTTCCTCAGGAAGTTATGATTTACCATCTGTTTAAAAAAAAAAAGATTTCAAAATACCTAAATGTATCTAGTTTATTACAGCCTCATGTCATGGTCTGGTTAACACAACTATTTATTTATTTATCCGTCTGTGTATTTATGTATGTATCAGTGGTGGGTTGCCCCCGGTTCGCACCGGTTCTATAGAACTGGTAGTAAAACCGGAGGGAGGCTCTGCCCACCGACCCCGACATCATCAAAATGCTTCTGCGCTTGCGCAGAAGAGCGTGCACACGGCCCCATTGCAAACCGGTAGTAAAGGTAAGTAGAACCCATCCTTGGTATGTATGTTGTGTCAAATTATTACATTTATATGCTGTCCATTTCGCTGTTGAAGTGACTCTGGACAGCTTACAAAAAGATAAAAAGATTATCTAAAACAATTACATTTAAACAGGTTTTTATAAATAAACATTAATAAAATAGCTGGGTTCAGAGGTGGGATTCAGCTGGTTCAGGTCAGTTTGGGTGAATTGGTAGCTCCGACGATCAGCTGGGAGTGAACCGGTTCGCTCTGACGAACCAGTGGGCCTGCGGCCTGCCCCTGCGCTTTACTGACCTATATCTTCTCAGCTGATTCGTGCGGCAGAGCGGATTGCTGACCCTCAGCTGTGTTACTCCCCAGACGTAACGCGGAAGGTTAGTTTTATGAAAACTGCGCAATCACCGCAATCACTGAACCAGTTGTTAAACCGGCAGGATCCCACCACTGTACCACATCCTCTCCACTTCCTCCTTCAAGCCCTGGTACTTGCACGCACAGTGTGCGTCAGGCGCGCGCGTGTGCAAAGCACCCCCGCGCATCTGAAACACGCAATCACCTAACCGGTTGTTAAACCGGCAGGATCCCACCACTGGCTGGGTTCCCACAACATCTTAAAGCACAAACTGTCTACTCCATGGTTTACCGCTCAGTAGTAGGTTGTGCAAATCCATAGCCTTGAACTATGCTTAAATTCAATCACGAGCTGAGCAAACAAACCAAAATTAAATCCAGAAATCCCGTCTGTGGAAGTTCCCTGGAAATCAGGGAGCACGAATCCCTCTCAGATATATGCATCCTCAAATTTCCAACCTCCAAATTGCAGGCCAAAGAATCCCAAATGACAAAGATTTCTGCTCAAAACTTGCAGAGGAGAATTTAAGGAGAACGCGCAGGAACAAATTAGCCTTGCCATTAATTTACTATTAATTATGTGTCTCCTTTAAAAAAGAAACGTCCCCCGTTGCCATTCTTTATTCAAACACATTATCCCTAAATTCATCATGTCTGTGGTTAGGTTTTTTTTTTTTCTTCTTCCTTTTTTTTCTTCCTTCCCCTCCTCTTTACAACAGAATGGCTCATTTTCCAAGCCGAACAATGCAAGGAAGCTTACAGTAACCTTAATGACAGAATTAAACTCTTCATTAGGCATCCTGTTGGTGGCTGCAATATAGTCTGCTCTCCTGGTAATGTCTGCTACCATTTAAAGCAAATTAATTTCTCATTTCTTTGCTGATGGTCATAATTCTCAGCGTGGGACACATTACCGATGACCTTAAGGAGGGACAGTCAACAAACATCATTAGCAAAGCAAGGGGCACCCTCACACATCCACCAGCTAGCAAAAGGCCTCCCCCCCCCTTTGCCCTCTCTTTAGCTTCTCAAACCTCATTTTCATAATTTAATTTATCCGATACTGGTCAATTATATATAGATCGCTTTTTCCCTTCAGGCCTGCTTGATGGCCTCTGTATACTCTATTATAAAACTGGTTAATTAATAATTCCTTTCTATTGCCACTAAGCAGACCTACACGGTTAAATTAAATGAAGCTCCAGCTTCATTACACAGAACGTTCCAAGACACTGAACCACGGACCTAATTTCACAAGCAACGGATTTCTACTCAGAGGAGTCCCAGATCCATTTTACTACAGCCCTTTACTCCAATTTTAATAGAATGGTCACCTAGGTGAGCAGAAGGAGCTGTTGTCTTGAGAAAGCGCGATCTTCTAAGGCCGGGTTTCTCAACTTTAGCAACTTTAAGTGTGTGGACTTCAATTCCCAGAATCCCACACTGGATGTGGGTGAAGAGGGTGGAGTCAAGAGAGTAAGAAGCCTAGAATCACTACAATCTCACAAATGGTCTAAGCTCAGCCCCTCTTGAATTCTGTTGACTCTTATCGAGTGCCAATTTAGAACTGATTGTTAGTTGACTAGGTGGGCGAGAATAATACATCAGCTTAACTGGAACTTTATGTGTGGTCCCAATGCTTCGTACCTGACATTGACCAGGGAACTCTGGAAATTGAAAAAAATGACTTAAAACCAGTCCTCACACTTATAACCATTGCAGCATCCACATATGTGAGATCTTTGATTTGAAATAATAAAGTATGTCTTTAATTACCCTGTGGTAAGATGGGCAGTCAATACAGTAAATTAGATAGATGATAGATGATAGATAGATAGATAGATAGATAGATAGATAGATAGATAGATAGATAGATAGATAGGCAGGCAGGCAGGCAGGCAGGCAGGCAGGCAGGCAGGCAGGCAGGCAGGCAGGATAGATGATAGATAGATAGATAGATAGATAGATAGATAGATAGATAGATAGATAGATAGATAGATAGATAGATAGACAGACAGACAGACAGACAGACAGACAGACAGACAGACAGACAGACAGATGAGAGAGAGAGAGGTGGCTATCTGACTGGCTGGCTGGATAGATGATAGATAGATAGATAGATAGATAGATAGATAGATAGATAGATAGGAGGTGGAGGTAGGGGGAGTGGGAGGGAAGCAGGGAGGGAGGGAAGCAGGGGGAGAGAGTGATGTATTTACTATGTTTACGCTGTCCAGGGTCACATGATCACTATTTGCAACCTTCCCAGCCAGCTTTTGACAAACAAAATCAATGGGGGAAGCCAGATTTGTTTAATGACCATGTGATTCACTTAACAACTGCAATGATTCACATCAGACTTGTGGCAACAACTGAAACTAAAGAACGAAACAGGGACGAACAAGGAAGCAACATCAAGAGGAAAGTCCAAACCCAGTGCCAAAGAGCAACTCAGAATCAGAAGAGGAATCTCAAAGCAGATCAAAGACCAGGAAACAAATCAGAAATCGGAATCCAGGACCAAAATGCTGAAGAATAACCAGGCAAGTATCAATGCGTCTAATCTCCAAAAAGTTCTTGCAAAACCAGCTAGATAGAAATTCTTCTTCATCATACTTCCAGTCTAGAAGGATCTGGGGTTCACAAGAGGCGAACAAAGCCAGAACTGAACTTAAAAAAAGTTAAGTCTATGGAGATTCTCTGTCATCCAGGTCATGGTTGTTCCAAAAGTGCTTTTTCAGGAGGAAATTGGACTTCCTTTGTTTTTCCTTGAAGACATTTCACTTCTTATCCAGGAAGCTTCTTCCGTCACTGAGAAGCGACTCTCGCAGATAGTGCTAATGACCAGATGACTGAAAGGAATATAAATCCTTCCGTTCTCTACCCATTCAATCAGAACTGAAGAAGCTTCTTGGATGAGAAGTGAAACTTCTTCAAGGAAAAACAAAGAAAGTCCAGTTGCCTCTTGAAAAAACACCTTTGGGATTTAAGCAAGAAGTTATCACCTGTCATTCTTATGATCCATCCCATTGGCTAGGCAATCAGGCATTTCCTATCAAAGTGGGTTAGCAAACGTAATTGTTATAAAGAAAATAAAAACTACAGCAAATTGCTATGTAGTCAGAAATCCCAAATTAATTTTGTACATTAGCTACTTTAAAGCAGAACATAGAAGGAGTTACTTCCATTATACATATATATATATAAAATCCAAGTAAGGATTCGGGTCTTTTCCTGTGTAAGATTGAGAGTATCTTGGCGACGTTTCGACGAGGTCCCACTCGTCATCTTCAGACTGGTGTCTTTGGCTTCGTGCTTGTGCGAGCAAAACGTGATCGGAGATGCCGTCTCTCTATAAATACTGGTGGGGAGGTGTGGAGTGCTGGCTTTGTTGTTGTAAGCGGATTGGTTGGCTGTGTTGTTACATCTTGATTAGTAGATGGAGTTGATGTTTGCAGATTAGTCGGCTGTTTCGTAACATCCTGTGTGGGCGAGGTCCTAGCTGTGTGCCCATTAGCCTTTTGTGTTATAACGACCTGGGTAATGGGTTGTGTGGTAGAATCCTGAGCTCTAGTGTTGTGACATCCTGAGTCCTGTGCTGCAACATCCTGGGTAGTTGGCTGTGTTGTAACATCCTGAGCTTTAGTGTTGTAACAGAACTATGGAATCAAAATGAGATGAGCATGCTAATTTGTACCTAAGCAGCTATCTTATTTTATTCATTTATTTATTTATTTTATTCAATTTATATCCCGCCCTTCTCCAAGTGGACTCAGGGCGGTGCACAGCCAGAACTAAAACACATACCAATACAAAGTTTAAAAAAAATTTTTTTAAAGAATTATATGACTTTGGCCCAAAATTTAAAACATTCAAACTATCTGACACCAAAATTTAGAAAAGGATGTGCACTTTAAAAAGAAATATCAGTATTTGAAGCAGTTGTTATCCCAGATTTTAATGCTTTTATAAGGACTCTAGGTATACTTTGAAGCTCTCAAATATATGACTAAGTCATATATTAAGGGCTGACCCAAGGGTTTTAAACCACAATTCAGTCCTGTCTGAAATGAATCCATTCCCTAATTAAGAGTCTTTAACAATTAACATCAGGGAAAATATTCCTGTTTTCACTGCTGACCATAATCTATTAGCCATGTTGCAAGGAGTTCAAGAAAGCAACGGTGATTTCATTTCATTTGTCTCTGCTTTCCTGTAGCCTATTAATCACTTTTTCACAAGATGTCATCCGAGTTAATGGTGTGATCCATTCCACCACCATAGGTGACTGTTTATCTTTCCAATGTCACGAAATAATTCTAACTGTTTAATCTTGGTCAATAATGCAGACTAGAGCACGGATTTTGCTTTCTTGTTGCTCTTCAATAGCAAATATGTTAAAATGTTCCTGGGGAAGGAGGCGGCATGTATGAATTTGTAGGTTGTGGTACACTGTGATATTTTTGGCCAAGATTTGAAGGTACCTGTGTATCTCTGAAAATAAGCCTGGGTCTTATACTAATTTTTGCTCCAAAAGATGCATTAGGGCTTATTTTTCAGTTAGGTTTTATTTTCAGGGAAATACGGTACTAGAATGCATCCATCTGGCTGACGATCTTAACCGGGGCTTATTTTTGGGATAGAGCTTATATTATGAGCATTCTGAAAAATCATGCTAGAGCTTATTTTCCAGTTGGGTCTTATTTTCGGGGAAACAGGGTAATTTGTAAAATTCATGGAGATGGCAGATAAGCATGCAAGGAAGTTTGAGTCTTGGTAAGGCTGACCTAAGAATTTATCTGGCCCAAATAAAGTCAACTAGTGGTTTGTCTGGAAATAAGACCATCTTGGACTATCAGTTAGAAGGTCCAAGACCAAGGTTTCCAGATTACTGGAGAACTTTAATGATGTGAATTTCAGGTCTCAAAAATTTATGCCTTTTAATAAACTATGTCAAACTTGAAAAGTACTACAGTACTATTCTCTTATGTTTTAGTAACATTATTCTAGTGTTACTGAAGGTTATTGCCATAACCTTATAGGTCAGTGATGGCGAATCGACCCAAAAAAGAAGCTGCCCAGTGGGCATACGCATGCCAGAAAATGAACTTCCGGTTTCCAGGATGCCTGCTAGCTAGTTGTTCTGCCCCAGCTACAGGTCCCAAGAAGTGTAGTACACACAGAGCTCCAAAAACTCCATTTAATACAAACAGACCCCTTTCAAAATGCAGGCTTTAACCACAAATGTCCTTATCAGCCTGCTATGAATTACAGAGATTAAACAAAGTCCGACAAGAGTTGGCAATCAGCCCAGAAATCAAGTTGTAACAAAAAAACTCACTCTCAAAATGCTCTGCGTAGGACCAAGCGTTGTTTCCAGCAACATTTGCCAGCTGTGTGCGAACTTAAATAGGCTAAGGGAGTGGCCAATTAGCCCCAAGCCTTACTCTCGAGGAGACCTCCTCCTGAGTAGCCACTCCTGCCTTTTGGCAGCCCTGCGTGCTCAAGCATTGAGAAGAGGCTCCTCCACTTCACTCTCTTCACTTGAAGGAGCCTCTGGAGGTTCTGAAGGCCCTGGCTGAGTCTCTGCCTCTGGCACCACATCCTCTTCAGCCTCCTCGCTGTCCGACTCGAGCACCGGCTGCACAGGCTGCTGGCACGACACCACACCAGCCTCCTCGTCGTCGGGATCAGCCACAATCTGTGCAGGCCGCTGGCGGGCCACAACACTAGTCTTCTGGTTAATGACATGCATGCGCGCGAGATGATCAGCTGGCTGGCATGCATGCTCACGCCGGAAAATGGAAGACTATCTCTTCCAGTTTCCGGCACTGCCGCATGCACGACGTCCAGCTGATCATCGCATGTACATGCACGCCAGAAACCCAGAAGAGGAACAGTCGATGCTGCGTGTACCAGGCGACATGGCT
This sequence comes from Pantherophis guttatus, assembly GCF_029531705.1. Next base: position 99,882,587 of record NW_026844017.1, read on the forward strand.
CCGCGTGCCACTTTGGGCACACGTGCCATAGATTTGTCATCGCAGTTGTAGGTTATAAGAGATCACATACCCTAAAATAACAGTAGACTTGTGAAATGAAATAATTAACCAATCAATCCCTTAAAAGACCCCAATCTTTCAACCGTTAGCATATCTGAGAGACAGAAATTCTTAAGAATAAGATGACCCTGGATTTATCTCTGTTGTTGTTTTTTATCAAGCACATTGTTGCAATGAAACAACTGGGTGAAAGACTGTATCCATTCAGAACTGGATTATCACCAGCAGTGGGTTTCACATTATGTTGCTACCGGTTCGCCGTGCATGCACATACTCACTTCGTGAGCACCTGCGCCCAGTTCACACGCGTGCCTGCACCCAGTTCGTGCATGCGCCTGCGCCCAGTTCGCACATGCACCTGCATCCACTTCGTATGCATACCTGCACCCATTTCACGTGCGTGCCTGCACCCAGTTCGCTCATGTGCCTGCACCCACTTTGCACGTGCACCTGCGCCCAGTTTGCATGTGCGCCTGCACCCAGTTCACATGCAAGCCTGCCTTCCGCACCTACACCTAGCCTTCTGCGCATGTGCTTTGCTCACACACGTGCCTTCCGCGCATGTGTCCGGCCTCAAAAATGTGCCTAACTACAATGGCATAGAGCTGGGGTGGGTGGGCAGGCAATTTCCGCTACCGGTTCAAGTGAACCGGTCTGAACCGGCTGAATACCACTTCTGATTATCATGTTCAACAGCTGATCTTGTGAAATGAAGAGGTTTTTTTTTTTCCAGGGCATCTGACCATAACATCTGATGGCAAAGTGGTTGGGCATCACAGAGTCATACATTTACCAACCAAACCGTCTCTGAATCCAAGCCCAATAAGTAGGATTTTTTTTTTTCCCCTGGAACCATCTGTTCAACGATGAGCTCCAGGATCTTCAGAGTAACGTGAGATGGGGAGGCACACATCCCCTTCAAAATGCAAAAGCTGAGTTTAATTAGGGCTGCTGATGAAGTGCTCACTCTGTATCATTGAGCAAAGAATACTGTGTTTCATTGATCTTCACCGCGTGCTTTGACAGGTTGCATCTGTCCAGCTGTTCTCTGGATCCATTACCAGGTATATAACCTGTTCCGGGGCTACCACCTTTTCAGAGAGAGAAACATTTGGTGCCAGTTCCTCATCTGGAAGGAATAACAAGAGATGGCTGATGACACCATTTTTCGAGGATAGCCAGGGAGCAAGCCAAGGTCTTACTGAATTATCTAATTGCCTGCCTTCTGCAAGGAAGGTAATCATGACCTTCAATGGGTCTCACTGTTTGCCTTCATGTGACAATATTTTATATTTGCATTGGAAAAACAAACCTTCACATTAAATTTTCTGCAGTTTCTCAATAGGCCCATGGAGCATTATACATGCACAAAAAAAAAAAAAAAAAAAAAAACCAGCACAAGAATCCAGTAGATTAAGTTCCGGGTCTTAGAAGCAACCAGGATGTCATTGATCTTGGACAGGTGAAATACTTCCAGATCAAGTAGCCCCCTCACCCTCTTCTGAATAAGATGAGAAGTATTTTGTCAGGCTATCAAAATCAAGAAAGACATGTTGAGTTACTTCTAAGCAGTACCCTTGATTGTTCCTCACCTGTAGACAGAAATGTTGCCAAACCAAAATAACAATCTCCATCATTAAAGATATACTCTGGGAATGGCTAGGAAGGAGCTTTCTTAACTCTTTTTCTCCCAACCAAACTATCTCTTGGTCCTCTGGAATGAAGCTCCTCCCTCCTCGGAATTCAGACCATATTTTACTACTACATATTTCAAGGCATTATGAGGCTGCTTCATAATTTCAAGAGTATTCACTTACGTATCCTGAGATAGAGAAAGATAGATGATATAGATAGATAGATAGATAGATAGATAGATAGATAGATAGATAGATGATAGATAGATAGATAGATAGATAGATAGATAGATAATGATAGATAGATAGATAGATAGATAATGATAGATAGATAGATAGATAGATAGATAGATGATAGATAGATAGATAGATGATAGATAGATATAGACAGATATATGATAGTAGATAGATAGATAGATAGATAGATAGATAGATAGATGATAGATAGATGATAGATAGATATAGACAGATATATGATAGTAGATAGATAGATAGAAGATAGATAGATAGAAGATAGATAATGATAGATAGATAATGATATAGATAGAAGATAGATAATGATAGATGATAGATACTTAAATGATGGATATTGATAGATAGATAGAGAGACAGATATATGATAGATAGATAGATAGATGGATAGATAGGTAGATGATAGATAGAAGATAGATAATGATAGATAGATATAGATAGATAGAAGATAGATAGATAATGATAGATAGATAGATAATGATAGATAGAAGATAGATAGAAGATAGAAGATAGATAATGATAGATGATAGATACGTAAATGATATAGATATTGATAGATAGATGATAGATAGATAGATGATAGATAGATAGAAGATAGATAATGATAGATAGATATAGATAGAAGATAGATAGATAGAGATAGATGATAGATAATGATAGATAGATAGATAATGATAGATAGATAGATGATAGATAGATAGATTGATAGATGATAGATGATAGATGATAGTGATAGATAGATAATGATATAGATAGATAGATAGATAGATAGATAGATAGATAGATAGAGATAGATATAGATAGATAGATAGATAGAGAGATAGAAAGAGAGTTAGATGATATGAAGAGAGAGAGAAGGAGAGGGAGAGGGGAGAGGAAGAGGAGAGAGGGTGAAGAGAATGATTGACAGATATGTGTGGTAAGTTGGTTACTGGCTGAGCCACTCTTTGAATCCTGCTATTCGTGTTTGTGGTTAAAACTGAAACATGCAGGATTGTTCTACCCTTGAAAGTTCCCAGAGGGCATGACAATTGCAGCCATGTCCTTCCTATCATATTATCTGTGCGTTATATGGTGCTCTCTCTGCTTGTTTGGTAAGCGATACATCCATTTTGGGAGCCAGGAATAGGGCAGGTGACATCTAGGAGTATCAATGAAATTTGCTACAAATTTCTTCTAAAGGAAAACGTTGCAATCCATCAAAATAAAAACTCCACCGTGGTGCAATTACCCTAACAAACGCAGCCTGTTGGTATCTACAAGCCTTTAATAGAAAAGTTCACACGTTACTTACACATTGGGGCAAATAGTAAAAACCAATGTGTGTATTTTAAGTTCCATAAAAATAAAGCATGCTGAGATTCTCTTTTTCCCCAGGGTATCACTTAGATAAGGTTGTCTAAGAAAAAATAATAATAATAAATACGTGATATTTATATGTATATAAAAAAAGGACCAATGTGCGTATATTAAAAAAAGAATATGATAAAAAGATATATTCATATCCAGATAACAGCTGCTGGGGATATTTAAAGATGCATGACTTTTAAAAGCTTCTCTTTACAAGTTGACAAATTGTTATAATATTCCAAACATTTCTTTGGAATTCATTTCTCTGGACTGGTCCAAAATCTCCAGGTGGAATGTGCAGCTCTGTGTCCTTCAAGGAGGAAGACCTTGAGGATTATCTGTTCTGCTATTCTGATCTGTTGCTAAAATGTGGCCTCCCTCTATCAATCATTTGGGCCAGGCCAATCCTGCATTTCATCCGCCTGACTCTTTCATTCAATGGGTAAATACCATTTTAACCTTCGGGGACCATCATGTCGCAACTTCACGTCACATGCAGCTCCGACAACCAAAGACATGGAAACCAGCGAAGCTGTGCAAATATAGTGAAGTCTCAATCAAGTCATAGGATGATGATTTCCAATTCTGTCGAGTCCGACTCTAGGATATTTTATGGGTCTGGTCGCTCCACGTTGAGGGGTGGGCTGCTGGGGGTTCGTAGCAGTTCGGGAGAACCTCTAGCTAAGATTCTGTGCAGTTCTGAGAACCCCCCAATCCCACTCCTGGTTGGCCCCACCTGCCCCTCCCCTCCCAGGAGGCCCCACGTGGCCCGTTTTGGAGGCAGGTAAGTACAGGGCATGCGCGGAGGCTCGAGTAAGGCGAAAAATGGACCTACTGGAAGTTCAGGAAGGCCAGAAACAGGCGTCCAGAGCCTGGGGAGGCTGTTTTCGCCCTCCGAGAGGCTCAAGGAGAGCCTCCGGAGCCCAGGGAGGGCAAAAACACACACACACACCCGCCACCGTGGTGCAGGAGGCTGACTAGGCCACGCTCACAATGGCCACGCCCACCCAGCAACTGGGCAGAGAAACCCTTGCTAAAATTTTTGAAGCCAACCCCTGAAGCCCCCCCTCCTTTTGAAGAATGAAATATCTTGGGTAATATTAAAAAAAAGGGCAGAATATTATATTTCCCTAAATGAGAAATGGGGAAACATTGGGGGGTGGGGGTGTTTAGAGACAGAAAGCAGACGCAGTCTCCCTGCCCTCAGCAGATATTTTGTGCCCATTAAGAAAGACTGGGCCATCCTATCTACAAAACAAAAGACCTTCAATGATGGGATTAAGAACAGTATATGAGCCTTCAGGACATAATAGGATTAACCCTCTACGATTTAGCAGAAGACACAGAGCTCACTGCATTGCACAATCTCCTGAGGGCATTTCAGACATTGCATTATTCCAGAGTAGTTCAAACTTCAACCAAACCTAGCTCAGACAAATACCTAGGATTTGTACTTTGCCTATAGAGCCAGCTATGACCCCTACATAACCCCTACATGACCCCATGGGAATCAGCCAATAGAATACATGTTCTTGCACAGGAACAGGAAGCTCAAGTGCAAAGCCCAAGAGAAGATATAAAAACCCCTCACTCTCAACTCCATGTGGTCAGCTGACTCAGGACTGCTGTTGGTTCTGTTCATCATTAAACCATATTTCCAATCAGGCGTCATGTTTCCAGTGTCTTTCTCCCAGCTTGGAACTGAACCAGATGGATATTTCTTCCCACAACATCTTCTGATCTTGCACTGCTTCTTTGAGTTGGTCTATGTTTCAGCTTTGATGGTGTCCAGCCACCATGTTCTTTGGTTTCCTTTTACCGCTAATTCTTCCAAGCATAATTGCTTTCTCCAGTGAATTCTCCCAGATGACATGGCCAAAATAAGTGACACACAGCTTTGCGATTTTTTTTCCTAGTGATATGTCTGGTCTTACATGCTCCAGTACTAACTTGTTAACACTCCTTACTAATATGTAATCTCCTTTTTAATGAGCCCATAATCCCTTGCGGGTTGGAGTCTGGGGCAATTGAATGTAGCTGAGTGTTTACTGGCTGGATGCCCTTCCTATTGCCAATGTGGAGTTATATTCAGCAGATATATTCTCATTGTGCCCAGAGAGAGAAATAGCTGCCTCTACCGAGGATTGAACTCACAGCCTCCTGATTGTGAGGTGAGAGCTCCACCTCTAGGCCAATGTACCACTCACTAATATGTGATATTAGTAAGTAAATAATTTGAGTATAATCAAAACTTAGGACATTTTTTATTTCCCAATTTGGATACCCTAAAAAAAAAACTCCTTGTATTTAAATCCAAACATCTATTGATCCATGCTTACCGTATCAAAGATGGGTTGCCACTGCTAGAGTCCTTCTGGTAAAGGGACATTACCCTTGAGTTGTAACTACTAGTGGAGGTTTGTGGCAAGTGAGGAGCCAAGCTTCCAGCTGAATTTCCATTTAGTTATTTTTGTTTTAATGTATGTGTGAATCAATTAATCCTGTCATAGAAGGGCATCGTAAACTGTGTGCCAGAGTTAATGAGTCAGACATTATCACATCATTACACCAGCTGGCATAATGTAGCATGTGTTGTTTGTCATAATATACACTGCCATGCTTAACAACCATTAATTGTTTACACGAGCAGTCATTTTTTTTTCTTCAAAGAACCTTCACTGACTGGTTGATATTTTTGAAAGGGAATTACTGTTAAAAAGTGTAAAAGATTAGCAAGAAAATAGTTAGGTTATAGATAGATGATAGATAGATGATAGATGATAGATAGATAGATAGATAGATAGATAGATAGATAGAGAGAGAGAGAGAGAGAGACAGACAGACAGACAGACAGACAGACAGACAGATAGATTAGAGAAATATATATATATATATATATATATATATATATAGAGAGAGAGAGAGAGAGAGAGAGAGAGAGAGAGAGAGAGAGAGAGAGAGAGAGAGAGAGAGAGAGAGAGAGATGGATGGAGATAGAGATAGATAGATAGATAGATAGATAGATAGATAGATAGATAGATAGATAGATAGATAGATTAGAGAAAGAGAGAGAGAGGGATGGATGGATAGATGGATAGAGATAGATAGATAGATAGATAGATAGATAGATAGATAGATAGATAGATAGATAAGAGAAAGATTAGAGAAAGAGAGAGAGGGGATGGATGGATGGATGGATGGATAGAGATAGAGATAGATAGATAGATAGATAGAGAGAGAGAGAGAGAGAGAGAGAGATGAGAGATGAGAGATAGATGATAGATGATATGATAGATGATAGAGATAGATAGATGATAGATGATAGATAGATAGATAGATAGATAGATAGATAGATAGATAGATAGATATGGATGGAGATAGAGAGAGATAGAGATAGAGATAGATGATAGAGATAGATAGATAGATAGATAGATAAGATAGATAGATAGATAGATAGATAGATAGATAGATATGGATGGAGAGAGAGAGAGAGAGAGAGAGATTAGATATCTCACTATCAGAAAATGTCTCCTTATTTCTAGGTTGGATCTCTCTTTAACAAACTTCCCATCTATTATTTCTTGTCCTGTACTCTAGTGCTTCGGAAATAAGTCAGTCCCCTAATCTCTGTGACAGCCCCTGAAGTACTGGAAGGCAGTTATCATGTCCCTAATCATCCTCCTTTCCTCAGGGCTACGTTCAGCCACTCATTGCAACAAACCTGGTTTACTAGCTTTTTTGAAGGGTTTCTCTATTTCTGACAATACTTTTCAGCCATATGGCCTTTTATAGCCCAGGCGACTGTATCTTGAAGGATGAAGTAATTGACACGGTTGGAGGAAATGCTGGACGTGACCCACTCCATGAAGATGGGGAGAAAGCAAAGGCCAAAAATGAAATATTTGTAGGAGTGAAATATACATTATGTGTGTTCATGTGTGTGTGTGCGATAGCTATTAAGAGCATACATGTATGTCAAGATTGAAGGCAGAAGGAATTCAAATAGAGAAAATTAATGTTGTTCATGAACATGTCAAGCAAAAAAAACCAAAAATAAGTATTTCTACTTTGAGAACTGTTATGTCCTTATAAGGACATCCGCCCTGATTGGCTGCCAGCCATCGGGCGGGAGATTTGAATCCCTGTCAAGGGGCGGTGCGTCTGCCGGGAGCGAATATAAGGAGAGCTCCGGCAGCGCGCCAGCAGTCTTGACTCGTTACTCTGTAATGAATAAAAGTTGCTTAATGTATCGAGCTGGTCCAGTCTTCTTTTCCCTGCGCCGGATCTAACACTGGCGACGAAGGACTAGAGAGAAGAACCTTCACAAGACTCTTGGCACGATCGCCCACCGAACAAAATCACCACACCACAGCGATCTCCCAGAATGGCCACCCCGCAAGCCCCGATGACCGCGCTGAACCCGTTCGACCCATCCCGGGAGAAGTGGAGGTCATACATGGTCCGATTCCGGCAGTTCCTGCGAGGCAGAGCAGCACCACCCCGTCAAGGTCGGCCCAGCCCACTACCAGATGCTGTCACGCCGGCAGCCCAGCGAGGTAGACCGGGGCCAACCGCACGGAGGATGGCAACAACAACCCAGCCAGGTGGGCACCGGGCACAGCAAGGCCAGGGACCACCAGCCCAGCCCGCAGGTAGACCGGGACCTGCCCAGAGGAGGAGCAACGCACCCCACCAGTGACAGCAGCCCGTGCCAGCCCAGCCAGGGAGACTGCAGTTCAAGGCGAGTAGACCGGGACCCAGCCAAGACGGGCAACCCACGACCCACGGGCGAGGGTGGCACACGACCCACTGACGTGGGGGACCCCCGCCCATCACAAGAGACAGCCAGGAAACGACACCCCGACCAGGATGGCCCCAGGCACCAACCAACGGTAGACCAGGGACTAGGGGGAAGGGGAAGTCAACAACAACCCGGCCAGGGAGACCTGCACCACCCCGGCAGGGGAGACCTCCGCCGCCCCGCGGGGGTAGCACCGCAACAACACCCCGACCAGGTCGACCACCGCCAGCCAGACAAGGTAGACCGACGCCAGCCCAACCGAGGGGACCAACGCCACCTCTGCGAAGTCGGACGGCACAACAACAACAACGAGAGCCAGCACCACCCGAACCAAGCGGAACCGCCACCCGAGCGGCAGCAAGCCGGACCGAGACCGAACTACAGCGCCCGGGAGACCAGGGAAGAGCGAGGAATGGACTTACCGAGACTCAGACGCTCTTCCCGGGTCGGAACCGAGCAGCCGAGGCGAGGCGAGAGATCCACAGGACAGGAGGAAGACCACCAGGACCAGCGATCCAAGGTCTGCGGTCCGGCCGGAGGCGCTGGGGGTGGCCCCGCTCACTCGACAGCCGAACCGAGCCCGGTTCCGGAGAGGGAACCAGGAGACGAAAGACCCCCGTCCTTCCAGGCCGGAGACGGAGGAGAAGTGAGACTGCGCAGGTCAGCTAGGGTGCCGAGGCGTCCAGCGTACCTGCGCGACTACGTAACGTTTGTGAATGAGATTGACATTTCGGACTAAGGGGGGAGGAGTGTTATGTCCTTATAAGGACATCCGCCCTGATTGGCTGCCAGCCATCGGGCGGGAGATTTGAATCCCTGTCAAGGGGCGGTGCGTCTGCCGGGAGCGAATATAAGGAGAGCTCCGGCAGCGCGCCAGCAGTCTTGACTCGTTACTCTGTAATGAATAAAAGTTGCTTAATGTATCGAGCTGGTCCAGTCTTCTTTTCCCTGCGCCGGATCTAACAAGAACACTGCCAGAAATTGTAATTAAAAATATTCACCTCAAATGCCTAAGTCACTCTTAGTATGTCCTCAGAGACAACACTACATGATCAGAATACCTATGTTCATCAGAACCGTGGTGGCGCAGTGGTTAGAGTGCAGTACTGCAGGCTACTTCTGCTGCCTGCCGGCTGCCAGCAATTTTGCAGTTCGAATCTCACCAGGCTCAAGGTTGACTCAGCCTTCCATCCTTCCGAGGTGGGTGAAATGAGGACCCCAAATTGTTGGGGGGCAATAGGCTGACTCTGTAAACCGCTTAGAGAGGGCTGTAAAGCACTGTGAAGCGGTATATAAGTCAAAGTGCTATTTCTATTGCTATTATCAATTTAAGGTTTTCTAGAAATAGCCAACAGAAGAGGTGAGGGGGAACAATAAAAAGAGATTTGGGAAATTGAAACAGGTGAACCTTTAATATACATAGAAGCCAGGGGTGGGTTCTAATTTTTTTTACTACCGGTTCTGTAGGCGTGGCTTATTTTGTGGGAGTGGCCTGGAAGTCATGTGACTAGGTGGGCGTGGCTAGCTGGTCAGAGTCACTTCTGGAAGGTCCTTGCACTTACGACCAGTCCTCGCACTTACGACCCAACTCATTTGTTTGCTTTTAACACTGATCAGCTGTAGGACGGCCCTTTGAAGCCCCGCGGCAAGAGTTTAAACAGTTTTTTTCCCTCTAGTCATCAGCTGGGACTCAGAAGGCAGCAATAGATTGGGGGTGGGACCAAATAAAAGGTAAGAATAACAGGGGAGGGCGAGGGGGGAGAACCGGTTTGGTGACGTCATATTGTCACCGCTAACGGCTTGGCCGAACCGGACCGAACCGGGAGGAACCCACCACTGAAAGAAGCAGGATAGAATAATTACTAAAGCTTTTGGATTTGAGTGTTAGAAAAGACTCTTAAGAATACCATGGAGTCAGGAGTAAAGAATCAGGATCATCTAATGGTCAACACTAAATTGATGTTAGAGAAGAGTCAAAAGAATTCAAGGGAGATTGGACTGGAGTCTCTTGTGGCAGCGCAAGGACTCTAAACTGATGACATGTTTAAGTCCGCCCTCCAGTTCTTTATTCCGCTTTATTCCAGCAATAGCCAAGAATATATCATGAAGCAAGCAAGCGAAAGTTCTCACTCGAGGTATGAATGAGCAGGTTCAAATTGTCATACTTGGACATATTATGCAAAGACTCAGTTGACTCAGAAAGTCTAAAGTGCTGGAAAGGGTGGGAATAGATAAGAAGAAAAGAATGTCCCAGTTGCAAGATGGATGGACTCAGTTAAAAACGATGAGTGGGCCACTGGAAGACCTCAAAGATCAGGCTGGTGATCAATTGTTCTGGAGAAAATGTACATGCATGCTAAAAATCCACACCTGCACATAATCGATCAATCAATTTTAACCAATCTTGTCATTTTCAAATATGGATCTGAACTTTCATAGCAACAATGACATCCACTAAAATGTAATATATGTCTTCAGCATACATATTATTGTGCTATCTTGACAAGCTCCCTTTATGATAAAAATGTAACATTTTCTTCTTTATTCTTTCATAAAAAACATACATATAATACTGTAATTAACTGTAGATGTATCCTAACTTCTTAATATCACATAGTTTATGATGCAAGGCACTTATGGACAATCACAAGCAGGGATGAAAACATAGACATACCTGCAATGAAATAAGTAAATTGTATATTCCGGCAAAATACTTAAAAATAACAGATGGATCAGAGGTGGCTTTCAGCAGGTTCTGACCAGTTCTGAAGAACCGGTAGCGGAAATTTTGAGTAGTTCGGAGAACTGGTAGTAAAAATTCTGACTGGCCCTGCCCCCATCTAGTCTCTGCCTCCCGAGTCCCAGCTGATCGGGATGAAATGGGGATTTTGCAGTAACCTTCCCCTGGATTGGGGAGGGAATGGAGATTTTACAGTATCCTTGCCATTTGAAACCCACCACTGAGACAGACGCAAAATGATAGCAATAAATAATATCAAAGTGCATCTTTTTCCCCCCTTTGCTAGTCCAATCTTTTTTTAATGCACTCCACCTAAGTGGCTCAGTGGCTAAGACGCTGAGTTTGTCAGTCAGAAAGGTCAGCGGTTCGAATCCCTCGTATTCGTCTCCTGCGTGAGCTAGATGACCTACAAGATCCCTTCCAACTCTGTTACTGTTACAGTTACTAGGACTGATAAGAGAATTCTAGGTTGTAATCACGACGTGTCTGGAGGGCATAAGATTAAAGAAGATTTCAATTTTTCCTAAAATATGAGCCTGCTATAAACAAAGGAATGTGATTGCTACGATTAATCCTATTATGTCTTCCTCTTGTGGTGCTGTTACTCTCACTACCCGTATGTTAAAAGCTAATGACCTACTTATAAATCACTGGAAAGCAAAGTTTTACGCACACATCCAGAGCAGTCTAAAAGGCTAAGCTGCAAGCTCTGCGTAGCCACAGTGAAGCTTCTGAGAACCAAGATGGATATATTATCATGGGCAAGAAAGTTGCAAGGTTTTATGAATTCTAAAAAAATACTGTGATTCTCCAAAAATAAGACCGGGTCTTATATTAATTTTTAAGAGGTTGTAGAAAAAATGCTTTTAAAAGCCTCTGATGATCCCAGCTGAGCCATGCAATCATCAGATGCTTTTTTTTCTTTTACTTTTAAAAGCATTTTTCGGCCAAAGAGGTTGTAGAAAAAATCCTTTTAAAAGTAAAAAAAGAAGCCTCTGATGAGGTGGGTGGGGTAAGCGAGTGGCGACTGGGCCGGGGACTGGTTCGGGGGCGTGGCCAGCCAATGTTATTACCAGTTCTCCGAACTACCACAAATTTTTATTACCGGTTCTTGCGAACCAGTGCGAACCAGGAGCAACCCACCACAGGTGCCCGGCTTTCCACGCATGTGCTTTGCTCGCGCATATGTCTTCAGCACATGCGCCTGGTCTCAAAATCGTGTCTAAATAGGACAGCATAGAACCAGGGTGGGTGGACAGACCCACCTGCGATCTCCGTTACCAGTTCACACAAACCGGGAAGAACCGGCTAAATACCATCTCTGGTTTGACCCCTCCGAAGCTCTGTTTTCACTGGCAGAGGTTTGCAGGAGGCCATCGCGGCCGGAAACAGAGCTCGGGAGCCCATTTTCGGCAGTAGAGGCACCACAGGCTGGTCCCTCACCGTTTATAGTTCCAATGGACCAAATCAAAGCACCCTGCGGGCCTTGAATTTGACACCCGTCAAATTCGGCGGGCCTTGAATTTGACACCCGTGGTATAGAGTCTCCTGCTCAAGCAGGGGGTTGGAATAGAAGACCTCCAAAGTCTCTTCCAATCCTGCTCATAATTTGACCTTATTGGGACACCGCTATTTTTCACTTCTCATTGGGTGCCTGAGAGCTACAGCACAGCCTGAGAGAAACTGTGCAAGCCAGCCAAATGTTCCCTCAGAAACTGGGGCCAGCCTCCCGTAAGTAGGTTGCTTAGAAGGGTGTAATCTTCCTGTCGCACCTGATCTCTCCCACTAAAAACAAGATAAAGAAGGATTTCCTCTCCTCATCTCCCTCCCACCCCCCACCCCTCAGTAAATGAAATTGAATCTTAGAGAAAGCAATATTACTGACCTCTCGCCTCCCATATTGAGGAAACGGTTATTCCTCTTAGATGGACTTACCGCAATTGTCTGAAGGCTTGTTGCAATCTCCGAAAAGTCTAATGAAATTTGTAATCCTGGCCTGCTGGACATGAGCTATACAATTACTTGGAGTATATTTAGAATAAATAATCCATTATGATCAAGCCTAGAATATTCCTGCTAGGTTTCTGATATAAGAAGCGGCTTCCAAGAGCTGGATTATAAATTACTTCGACCCCACAGAAGTTGGGTGCTGGTGAACTTTGATTGCTCTGTAAGCCTCCATATTTTTCCCCCTCTCCCTCCCATCCTGCTTGGGACCTTAATAGATAGCTTCTTTGTTTTGCAATTTATCACAGGGGCGGATTACAAATAAACAGAATTAAAAAAACTGGGGTTAAAAAAAGAAGCTTCATGTTAATGAATACGTTCTCATTTCAGTCCCATTGCGATGGAACAAAGCCTTCAAATTATTATTTCAGTCCAGGAATGGCTGAGATGCGACTGCAGTGCTCCAGAACAAACTATAACACATATACAGCAGTGGTGAAATCCAAATTTTTTTACTACCAATTCTGTGGGCGTGGCTTGATGGGCATGGTGTGGCTTGGTGGGCGTGGCTTGGTGGGCATGGCAGGGGAAGGGTACTGCAAAATCTCCATTCCCACCCCACTCCTGGGGGAAGGATATTGCAAAATCTCCATTCCCACCCCACTCTGGGGCCAGCCAGAGGTGGTATTTGCCGGTTCTCCAAACTGCTCAAAATTTCCACTACCAGTTCTTCAGAACCTGTCAGAACCTGCTGGATTTCACCCCTGATATACAAGTAGTCCTTGACTTACAACAGTTTGTTTAGTGACTGTTCGAAGTTACAACGGCATTGAAAAAAAGGTGAATTTTGACTGTTTTTCAGACTGATGAGCATTGCGGCATCTCCATGGTCACATGATCAAAATTCAGACACACTTGGCAGCTGATTTATGACTGATGCAATGTCCCGGGTTCATATAATCACCTTTTGTGACCTTCTGACAAGCAAAGTCAATGGGGAAGTTGTCAGAGTTTGTTGCAGCACACACAATCAGACAATTCAGCAGGATTCAATTTACATATAAGAAACTTCTTTATATACAATACCATACAGCAGAAATCAGCATACAAAATCAGGAACACAGAAGCAATATTCACAGAAGCAAGTCATTACAGAGTAGAGAGATACAGAGGCAAATATATTGTACAGAGGCTGACATTACAGAGGCCAAACCAATTCTTATATACAGTTCATCAAGTCTAAGCCACGCCCAGACTCCAAACTGTCTCTTATGGTCCCATATAAACAAATACAATGTTTCAGTTTTCAAACAGTCCCTATTGGCTGACCTGTTGCCATGTCTATTCAAACAGTCCCTATTGGTTGACCTGTTGCCATGTCTATTCCAGTCTATGAACATTCATACTCTGACAGAAGTTAGCTTCATTTAACAACCATGTTACTAACTTAACAATTGCGGTGATTCACTTAACGGTGGCAAAAAATGTTCATAAAATGGGGGCAAAACTCACTTAATAAATGTCTTACTCAGCCACCGAAATGGGTTCCTTCCAATGGAATTTCAATGACTTCCATGATCAAGTGAGGAATCTGTTCCCTTTGATCCCATTCCAGAACCTTAATCACGATGCTACATTTGATTCTCAAGGCCAGGAACTTATTTTCAGATTGATTTATTTCTCACGGGGTTGATTGACAACTTGCTCTTCAGCAATGAAGTAGCTTTCCAAAAGTTGTAATGAACATTCATATATGGAGGAGGAGGAGGACAAGGAGGGGAGAGGTAAAGAGAAGGAGAAGAGAAAAGCAGAAAGAAAGAGAAGTAGAAGGATAGGGGAGGAGAGGGAGGAGGAAGAGGGGATAAAGCGAAGGAGGGGAAGGGGATGAGGAGGAGAAAGAGGAGGAGGAGAGGTAAGGAGAAGAAGAGAAAAGCAGAAAGAAAGGGAAGGAGGGGGGAGGGGAGGAGGAAGAGGAAGAGGAGGAGAGAGGTAAGGAGAAGGAGAAAAGAAAAGCAGAAAGAAAGAGAAGACGGATAGGGGGAGAGGGAAGAAGGATAAAGAGAAGGATGGAAAGGGGAGAGAAGGAGGAGGAAGAGGAGGAGGAGAGATAAGGAGACATAGAAGAGAAAAGCAGAAAGAAAGAGAAGAAGGATAGGGGGAGGGGGAGGAAGGATAAAGAGAAGGATGGAAAGGGGAGAAAAGGAGGAGGAAGAGGAGGAGGAGAGATAAGGAGACATAGAAGAGAAAAGCAGAAAGAAAGAGAAGAAGGATAGGGGGATGAGGAAAAGGAGGAGGATCAATAAAGAGAAAGGGGAAGAATGGGAAGGGGAGAGAAGGAGGAGGAAGAGGAGGAGGATAGGTAAGTAGAAAGAGAAGAGAAAAGCAGAAAGAAAGAGAAGAAGGATAGGGGGAGAAAGAGAAGGAGGAGGAGGAAGTTTCTAAAAATGAGTGAGTCTTGAATGTTTTAATAATTTTCCAATCTTACTTTTGCATGATTTATTCAGTCCAAATAGAACAGGTTAAAAGGGGGGAGGGAACCTTACGTGCACACCTTATGTGCACCATTCTATAAGTATTTTCTACAAGTTTGCTTTTCTTTGTGTACGTGGTTATGGCGAATAATTTATTCCTGGACAGAAACATTCTTACTCATCTCTAGTTTCTTCATTCCTGTGTCTTTTTTTTTTTTTTTTGCTTTGTTTTAAATTTTGATCCTTATGAGAAAAAGGATGAAGTGCATCACATTCTCATGCTTTGGCTTCTTCCGTATATCTCTCACAATAAAAATCAATATAGGGTTGTTGTTTTTTTAAAAAAATAAAATAATGGGAATCGTTTCTCATCCCCTCTAGCTTTCTGACTTAGCTGCTGGGAGATTGCGTTGAGATCTCCCCCGATTATCTCTTCAAGCAGAAAAGTCAGCTCAATTTACCCTTAAAAACACACATAGACACACAAAACGCATCCTCCTCCTTTTCCGCCAAGCGTTTGATTGGGTTGGAACATTTTCAAGAAGGCTCCGAGCGACCCACGTTGGATGGGAGCCAACGAACCTCAGCTGCACATTGTATTATTTTGCAGTAGGATCCCTGGTGCGCTTGTTTATTTTGTTCCCGGCAAAAAAAAAAAAACCAAAAAACCCCCCACAACACCATTTTTTTTTTTTGCGCCACTATTATCTGCACAAGTAGTTTAATGTGTGGAGATGGTTTGAAGGCCACCGAGGAGAAACCAATTGTGACTTCGGTGCCGCTTACATAAGGATGAGGAATACGTACGACGCGCAATCTCTGTATCGTTCACACACCGAAGAACTCCAAGAAGGGGAACAGCTTGTGAAATAAGGGTTAACGCAGCTGGCTGCCAAACTCCATGCGTTCAGTTCTCAAGAGTGCGGCAGAGTATATTGTTTGGTGTAATCACGACACAGATCCGTGTGTGTACGTCTTCAATAATTCATGTTTGCAGCTTGTCTCGCTATGGGGACAGATGTCAGTGAAATCAGTGACAGCCGATCGCGCTGATCTCCTGTATAATCTGCCGAGAGTTGATCCCACAGCCCGCGGCTTCCTCCGAAAGCTGACCTGAGCTCTCACAGAAAGTTGGACAATTCTTTGTGCACACTTGTGTGCTGAACCTGCAAATAAACATCCACAAACTTCCCGCTGGAACTACATGTGTGCGTCTGCGCCCATCTTTTTTCATTTGTCCACCCCCTTCTCTTTGCTTATTTATTATTTAGAATGGTACTAGGAATAATAATAATAATAATAATAATAATAATAATAATAATAATAATAAAAATAAATAAATAAAATAAAATAAAATAAAATAATAAAAATAAAACTTTAGGATTCAGACTGACAGGCACTTTGTCCACAACACACCTGACATAACAATAGTTGAAAAGAAAAAAGTATGGTTCATTGACATTGCAATACCTGGTGATGCACGGATTGAAGATAAGCAGCAAGAAAAAAATCACAAAGTACTGGGACTTGCAAATTGAAGTTGAGCGACTGTGGGAAAAGAAATCGTGTGTTGTCCCGATTGTAATTGGAGCCCTTGGAGCAATACCCAAAGGGCTACCCCACTATTTAGAAATTCTAAATTTGCCGGACTTGAACATTTTGACTCTACAAAAAACCACCTTACTCGGAACAGCTTACATTCTCCGACGATACCTTAACAGTTCCTAGGTCCTTGGTTAGGACTCGAGCTGCTGAGCTATTAACCAGCCTCAAAGGCTGTGAATCTCACTAAAGATTAACCAATAATAATAATAATAATAATAATAATAATAATAATAATAAACCCGTATCAACCACTAGTACCAGTCAATCGTATTTGTGACACCTTTTTAAATGTTCAGTTGACTGAGTTTCATGTTTAATGAATAAAAGAGATAATAATAATAATAATTTAATGATAATTTTAAAAAACTTTACATGGGCATGGCTTAAGATGGGAACCATCAAGAAAGAAACGGAAGGTTTTATACTGGCTGCTCAAGAACAAGCACTACAAACTGATGCCATGAAAGCAAAGATACAAAAATCCACTGACAATCCAAACTGCCGACTTTGCAACGACAAAGTTGAAACTGTTTCACATTTAATATATGAATGCAGCAAAATCGCACAAACTGATTACAAAGCTAGACATGACCGAGTTGCTAAATTAATCCACTGGTCATTATGTAAAAATTATGACTTACCTGTATCCAAAAAGTCATGGGAACATAAAGTGGAAAAAGTTACAAAAAATGAGAAGGTGAAGATCTTGTGGGAGTTTCGAATACAGAGGGATCATCATTTGGAACACAACATGCCAGATATCACAGTTGTTGAAAACCGAAACGTACAATTTATTGACATCGTGGTACCAGGAGTTGCCAGAGTTGAAGAAAAAGAACTGGAAAAAATGATGAAATATCGCGACCTGGCCATCGAAACTACACGGCTATAGATGAAACATGTAACAGTGATACCCATTGTCATCGGGGCACTTGGTACGATGTCCAAGAATTTTATAAGATACATCAACAAATTGCAGCTTCCTACAATAACACCAGCAGAACTGCAAAAAACTGTGCTATCTTTGCCTTTGCCTATTCAGGAGTACCAATAGTGATAGGTGCCAATCCCCAAATTCTAGTCTGGTCTACCTCAAAGGACTGACAGTTGTTCTGAAGAGCCGAATATGACCCACAATGAATTATTTTTTTCCCCTGGTTTTTTTCCAACCCGGTCTATTTTATTTATTTATTTATTTTATTAAAAGTTTTTATTTTATTTTTTTAAATATAAAGATTCCATCTTCTCTTAAACAGTGTGTTGTCTGGGTACAAATATCTCTGTGCAATAACCATAAGAATTTACAACAATATTCACTGCATTGATATTAATTCTCTAATCTTACAGTTATAGTATATTAAACAATTGAGCATAGTGAACTTATTCATTTTCCCTCTTAATGTATCTTCTAATAATATAATAATATTAAGCATAATAATCATAATACTAACAATTATCATATTGTTTACATCTCTATCTTAACATATTTTCTACTCTTCTTTAATCTCCTTCTTTATTTCCAACTTCCATTTTTATTCTCTAACCATTGATAAAATAATTCCCATAACATATAATATTCAGTTTGCTCTTTCTCCTTAATTACCAGCGGTAATCTATTCATCTCTGCCCATTCTAATATTTTCCTAATCACTTTCTCATCAGTAGGGATCTCTTCACTTTTCCAGTTTTGTGCAAATACAGTTCTACTGTGGTTAATACATGAATAATTATATAATATAAGAGCCTTGGTGGCATAGCAGACTAAAGTGCTGTTAAGTAGCACCAGCTGCCTGCAATTACTGCAAGTTCGAATCTCACCAGGCTCAAGGTTGACTCAGCCTTCCATCCTTTCGAGGTAGGTAAAATCAGGACCCGGATTGTGGGGGCAATAAGCTGACTTTGTATAAAAAAGAACACCGCTTGGGGGCCCCCCGAAAGCCCTACTAAGCAGGTATATACAAAAATATGAAGGCTATTGCTTAACGCATTGTAAGCCACCCTGAGTCTCTGGAGAAGGGTGGCATATAAATCGAACAAACAAACAAACAAACAAACAAACAAATAAATATGTGTTCTCTTTATTATAAGTTTCAGGTAAAATTCCGGGAAAAGAAAGAAGATTATAAATATAAATGTACAATTATGAAATGATGGATTGGGTAAAATGGGAAAGTAATTGAAAAGAAAGTATACACTATTAGAAAATTGGAGTTGCTCGGATACCAAATAAGGGAAATATTGCACAACAAAGGAGAAAGAAAGGAAAGAGGAGGAGAGGGAGAGAGAGGAATGGAAGAAAGGGGAAGGAGAGGAAGAAAGGATAGGGGACAAGACAGGGGTGGGTTCTACTTACCTTTACTACCGGTTTGCAACGGGGCCGTATGCACACGCTTGCTTCGCTCGTATGGACTTCTGCGCAAGCGCAGAAGCTTCTGTGCATGCGCAGAAGCATTCTGATGATGTCGGGGTTGGTGGGCGGAGCCTCCCGACGGTTTTACTACCGGTTCTATAGGTGCGGACCGGGAGTAACCCACCACTGGGACAAGAGCAGGAGAGAAGGTGAGAAAGGGGGGAAAGAGGGGAGGAGTGGGGGAGAGGAAGGGGAAGTAGAGGAGGAGAGGAGAGGAGGAGGAAGAAAGTAGAAGAAGAGAGGAGGGAGGGAGGGGAAAGAAAGAAGGAGAAGAAGGCTTGTTGTGAAAAGAGGGAAAAAAGAGGGTAGAAGAGCAACCCAAATGTAATTAAAATGTCTTATTGTTATGCTTAGGGTTGCCAGGTCTGCTTCCAAAAAATAGCGGACAAGCGGGGGCGGGGGGGGGTGTTAAGTAGTAAAAAATTTTAAAAAAAATTACAATTAAATTATATATTTTTCTTACAAACATTTTAACACGCCATTTTAGGTCAGTCGACACAAGCTACAATACATTTTAAAAATGTGAACTGTACATAATTTTATAATATATTTTTATTTTAATCTCATCATTAATTTTTTCGGAGAATCGAGTTCAATGGATATTCGATCTTTGTCTCATTCTAACTTACGAAAAAAAAGACAAAGCGCGATTCTCCTATCCTTATTCTCTTAGACTGTACAGCTTTAGATTACGTACCATTTCATCATAAAGCTTTTGAATAAAAAAAATGTCTACTATTTTGTGAAAAAAAATAGTGAACATAATGTGAAAAAAGCGGACTGTCCGCTCAAATAGTGGACACCTGGCAACCCTAGGCCATGCTTTCATTAGGAAAAAATATGTATATATATATATGATAAATTATGGATAAGAGAATGTACATTTACAATATGTGTAAAAAAAATGAAAATAAAAAACTTTTAAAAAAAAGAATATTCTTGTCGGGTCTATTTTTCTTGATTATCCCAGGCAGTAGCAGCCCAACAGTGACAAAAACGTAATCTAGGATCAACACAGGGTTTGTTTGTTTGTTTGTTTTACCAAAAAAGGAAGGGCCAGAGGAGAGTAGCTATTTTTTTCATTACGGTTAATTTAGATTGTTTTTGAGGCAACATCATGGATGAGTCAAGCTATCTCATTACACCCACCACACATATTGTTGCCTAACACCGAGTGCCATTTCTCTTCAGAAGGCACATTTGCATAAATATTTCTAATCACGGGCCTGTAAAAAGAGACACGGCGTAATGATTTGCGACCTTTGAGGTAATATATCATCTGAATCCTAACATATGGCATTTACGCCAAATGACAGCAACCTTGGCCGGGCTGAGAAGGCCTGGAGAACATCCAAGGAGTCACAAATCAAGCCAAAAACAATGGAAGGACTATATCAATGCAACCCCAGGTTGATAACCTTCTATTCAACCCTTGTAGCTCAGGAACAGATGGTTTCTCACAAGAGACGGAAACTCTACCAAAAAAAGTAGAGAAATGGTTCATCTAGCGACTCCCGGTGTTCATTCCTCACGGTCTGAACGTCCAACGCAATCAGCTGAAGCAAGTAGAACCTAAACATACCTCCTGTGTCCAGTCAAGAATTGCAGGCAAACCAGTGGTTGGTTTCAAAATTTGTTACTACCGGTTCTCCGAACCACCTGCCACAATTGCAACCAGATCGCCTGATCCAGTCCGAACCGGGAGCATTTCACCCCTGACTTACCACCATTCATTTAACAACAGTTTGAAGTATGTGGAGATAACAGAAGAGAAAGACCTGAAGAAAAATACCAAGACCTGCAAATAGCAGTAGAATGACTGTGGCAAAAGGAAGCAAAGGCAACACCTTCCAAGCTTTTGGTCTCATGCTGGGGCCCATCCTCAGAGACCTTCTCTCTTACTAGAATATGTGACAAATTCTGAGGATGGGCTCCAGCACAAGTCCGAAAGACTAAACCACTGTTCCAGTGGTGAAATCCAATTTTTGGGATTTCACCATTACAGGTTCTGAGGGCGTGGCTTGGTGGGCGTGGTGTGGCTTGGTGGGCGTGGCAGGAAAAGGATACTGTAAAATCTCCATTCCCTCCCCACTCCAGGGGAAGGTTACTGCAAAATAACCTAATAACCTAATAACCTAATAGCCTCGGTGGTGCAGCGGACTAAAGTGCTGTTAAGTGCTAGCACTTAGCTGCCAGCTGCCTGCAATTAGTGCAAGTTCGAATCTCACCAGGGTCAAAGTTGACTCAGCCTTCCATCCTTTCGAGGTAGGTAAATTGAGGACCCGGATTGTGGGGGCAATAAGCCAACTTTGTATAGAACAACACCGCTTGGGGGGGGCGAAAGCCCTAATAAGCAGGTATATACAAAAAAGTATACAGGCTATTGCTATAATGCATTGTAAGCCGCCCTGAGTCTACGGAGAAGGGTGTCATATAAATTGGACTAATAAATAAATAAATAAAATCCTCATTTCCTCCTGATCAGCTGGGACTCGGGAGGCAGAGAATAGATGGGGGAGCGGCCAGTCAGAGTTGGCATTTACCGGTTCTCCAAACTACTCAAAATTTCCACTACCGGTTCTCCAGAACTGGTCAGAACCTGCTGAAACCCACCTCTGGTCCATATGCACCAATGTATTTTCAGGTAACCCCTTCCTACTGTGCTTCATACAAACACAATATATACAGTGCAACATATCCAGTAAATAATATATTGGGAGAAAGATCCCAAAGGTGTTTTTTCCCCAAAAGGCAACTGGATTTTCTTGGTTTTATTTTCCTTTGAAAACAGGTCATTTCTCATCCAAGACACTTCTTCAGTTCTTCAGAAACTTCTTGGATGAGAAGTGAAACATTTTGGAAAGGGAAAACTAAGGAAGTCCAGTTGTCTTTCGGGGGGGGGGGGGGGGGGAAAGCACCTTTGGGACAAACATGACCAGGAAGATTCAGAATCTCCATAGATATTGGGAGACGTAAGAACAGAATTTGAACCAGTGGGGCAGTGGTGAAATCTAAATTTTTTTCCTACCAGTTCTGTGGGCATGGCTTGGTGGGCGTGGTTTGGTTTGGGGGAGGGGGGTCATGTGACTGGGTGGGCGTGGCTATGTAGTCATGTGACTGGGGAGGTCAAAAGACAGAAACTCACTTTAACAATGTCCCGCTGCAGCAGGGGGTTGGACTAGATGATCTCCAGGTCCCTTACAGCCCTGGATTGCTGTGCTTTTTCAAGGTATCCTCTGAAGCTGTGTCTAGTGCCAGGTTTGTGGTCCTTCCTTCCTCTCCTTTTTCCCTCCCTCTCTCCCTCCCTTTCTTTCTCCCTTCCCTCCTTCCCTCTTTCTTTCTTTCTTTCTTTCTTTCTTTCTTTCTTTCTACCTTCCCTCCCTTTCTTTCTCCCATTCCTCCCTCCTTTTTTTTCTTTCTTTCTTTCTTTCTTTCTTTTTCTCCCTTTCCTCCCTTTCTTTCTCCCTTTCCTCCCTTTCTTTCTCCCATTCCTCCCTCCTCTTTCTTTCTTTTTCTTTCTTTCTTTCTTTCCTCCCTTTCTTTCTCCCATGCCTCCCTCCCTCCTTCCTTCCTTTCTTTCTTTTTTTTCTTTCTTTCTTTCTTTCTCCCTTTCTTTCTCCCATTCCTTCCTTTCTTTCTCCCATTCCTCCCTCCTCTTTCTTTCTTTCTTTCTTTCTTTCTTTCTTTCTTTCTTTCTTTCTTTCTTTCTTCTTTCTTTCTTTCTCAGCACCCACCCCACCCCCTGTTTTTGGCCAAGCAGGCCTCAGGGAAGCTTCCTGGGAGCAAAACGGACCCCCAATAGGTAGTTAAAAAATGCTTTAAAAAGTAAAAAAAAAAAAAAAAAAAAAACAGTTCCGAGGATCGCACCGCACAATTGATTGTCACAGCTGATTGTCGGAACCTTTTTTTCACTTTTTTAAAAGCATTTTTTTACTACTTATTGCCTGAACAGGTAGTTAAAAAATGTTTTAAAAAAGTAAAAAAAAAATGTTCAGATGATCCGCTGTGCCATGCAATCATCGGAACTTTTTTTTTTTTTTACTTTTTAAAACATTTTTTTTACTACCGGTTCGGCCGAACCAGTAGCATATTCACTACCGGTTCAGGAGAACTGCCCCGAACCGGTAGCATTTCACCCCTGGCCACCAGACTATGTCTAGAAACCAGTTATTAGAGATAATTGTATATAACAAGTCCAAAAAAATACTATTTGATTGATTGATTGATTTAGGAGCCTTTCAGCTCCGGACAATCCTAGGCAGCTCACAGCATAAGAACAAGATTAAAATATAAATCTAACAAGAAAAAAGAAAACAAGAATATTGATAGTACTTAGACTTATATACCGTTTTACAGTGCTTTACAGCAGGGGTGAAATCCAGCAGGTTCTGACAGGTTCTGGAGAACCGGTAGCGGAAATTTTGAGTAGTTTGGAGAACCGGTAGCGGAAATTTTGAGTAGTTTGGAGAACCTGTAGCGGAAATTTTGAGCAGTTCGGAGAACCGGCAAATACCACCTCTGGCTGGCCCCAGAGTGGGATGGGAATGGAGATTTTGCAATATACTTCCCCCAGGAGTGGGGTGTTGTGGCTCCGATCCCCGAGCCCATTTTATTGGAGGAAGAAGGCTCCAGACATGAAGGAGAGGAGCCGGCCAGGCCTCCCTCTCCAGGCCCCTCCTCTCTGGCAATGCCTCAGGTGTCTGCCGAGGGAGAGGAGATTGACCAGGAGCCAGGTGTCTCCGATGACAGCGATGTGGGGGATAAGTCGTTCCTGGATCCACGCCAACGAAGGCGAGATAAACGTTTGCAGCAGATGAGGAGGCATGCCAGGGATTAAGCTGAGTCACTGGACCACACTCCACAGGCTATATAAGAGAGTGTGGTGGCCATTTAGACTCTGTGACGGACAAAGCTAACTTCTGGCTAGTCACTTTGTACAACGTCTGATCTTCTGAAGGTTTCATGTTTGAGCTGGACTGTTTTGAAAACTGTGTGTATTAGTTGGTGTTATCTGGTGGAGGAACACTCCCTCTTCTTGTAGTAAAGCACTTGGCAGACGGTTATCGTATTGCTGCCAAGTTCCTGATAATGAACCTTGTGTGGGCCGAGTACTTCTTTAACCCCCGGCTGGCTGTTTGTGTGTGTGTGGGGATGGGGACAGAACATGGGGTGGGAATGGAGATTTTGCAGTATCCTTCCCCCAGGAGTGTGGGGGGGAATGGAGATTTTGCAGTATCCTTCCCCTGCCACTCCCACCAAGCCACACCACGCCCACCAAGCCACGCCCATAGAACCGGTAGTAAAAAAAATTGGATTTCACCACTGCTTTACAGACCCCCCCTCTCTAAGTGGTTTACAGAGTCAGCCTATTGCCTCCAACAATCTGGGCCCTCATTTTATTGACCTCGGAAGGATGGAAGGCTGAGTCAACCTTGAAGGTGGAGCCATGGGGAGCCTGTTAGACAATATCCACTTCAAATGCTCAGAGCATTGTTCTTAGGGGTTCAAAGTATTTCAGCTATATGAGCTCAACCCTTCTTCCAGCAGAGGTCAACCCTGTAATGACTCCATTGCGGTTGGGGAAAAGCTCAGCAGATTTGCCCACAGCTACCAAATGACTTCGTGGCAGAAGAAAGATTTCAGCAATGAATTTCATGGCTTGCAGTTCACTGCCACAGCTGTCTAAGGTCAATCACTGTGAGTCCAACAGAGAAAGAGGCAGCTGGTTGGGCAAGGCCAAAAGGCAAAGGGCCGGCAAACAGATGTCCTTCCAACATACAAGAGTGTGGAACGGATGACTTTTCTGCTATGAGTTTTCAACACTTGGTTGCTGGCTATTGTGGCTTATTTCAGAACTGTCCTTTTATTCTCAATGAGTTTTGCTTCCAGGTTTCCTCTGGTCATTAATTACACGCTTAGCTCCTGCCGTCTATATTAAATGCGGGGAACTGTTTTGAGAGGTCCAGGTGTCTAGAAGCAACTTGCTCACCTTACAGGTTGGGATTGGGGTTTGTTCTGTCCCCGTCTCACACACGCACACAAACAGTCAGCCAGAAGTTAAATAAAACTTGCAGACAATAAATTCCTTCGATAACAGGATTGGCAGCAATCCAGTAGCTGCTTGCCAAGAACTTTACTCACAGAGAACCAAAACAAATACACAAAGCCACAGAATTGTCAAGTCCAGTCCGTATTAAATCCAAGGCAGGCAGGTAACGTAGTTTCAGAGATACAATGCAACTCGCTAGTTGTTTAGTTTTGTCCGTCACAGAACCTGAATGGCCACCACACCCCCTTTTATCCCCTGTGGGGTGTGGTTCAGTGACTCAGCTTAATCTCTGGCATGCCTCCTTTTCTGCTGCGTGCGCTTGTCTCTCCGACGCTGGCGTGGATCCAGCCAAGACTTATCTCCGTCACTGTCCGACTGCGACTGTTCAGAAATACCTGGCTCCTGGCCAATCTCTTCTCCTTTGGGAGACACCTGAGGCATTGCCAGAGAGGAGGGTCCTGGAGAGGGAGGCCTGGCCAACTCCTCTCCTTCACCTTCGGAGTCTTCTCCCTCCGATAAGACGGGCTCGGGGGTCGGAGTCACAACAGGGTTGTGGAATTCATGCCAAGAGCCCTGGTGACGTAGTGGTTAGAATGCAGTACTGCAGGCTACTTCTGTTGACTGCCGGCTGCTTGCAATTTGGCAGTTCGAATCCCACCAGGCTCAAGGTTGACTCTGCCTTCCATCCTTCCGAGGTGGGTAAAATGAGGACCCAGATTGTTGGGGGCAAGAAACTGACTGTAAACCGCTTAGAGAGGGGCTGTAAAGCACTATAAAGCAGTGTATAACTCTTATTGCTATTGCTATCTCCCGGAGGAGTTCTTTGGTGAGCCCATGACCAGTCCATTGGATCGCCTTGCAGTCCGAGGGACTCTCAAGAGTCCCTCGGACTGCAAGGCGATCCAATCAGTCAAAGCCTAAAGGAAATCAACCCCAACTGTTCTGCACAGATAATGAAAATGAAGCTCAAATGCTTCGGCCACCAAAGGAGAAGAGCGGACTCCTTGCAAAAGACCCTGATGTTGGGAAAGATTGAAGGCAAAAGGAGAAGGGGGCAGCAGAGGATGAGATGGTTAGATAGCATCATCAACGCAGTGAGCATGAGTTTGGGTAGATTCAGGAAGACAACGGAGGCAGTGGTGGGATGCAACCAGTTTAACAACCAGCTTGGTGAGCCCTGCTTTGCGCGCGCACACACTTAACGTGCTTGCACGTAGCGTTCAAAATATAGCAATTTGAAACTCAGCTGCTTACCTTCTAAGGCAGCCCCGGTAAGTAGAACAGCGGAGGTGCAGAAATTAGCTGTGTCGTGCGAATCAGCTGAGCCACAAAGAAGGAAATATAGGACAGGAAAGGGCGGGGGTGGGTAGGCAGGGCCAGCTGATCGTCGAAACTATAGGTTCGCTCGAACCGGTCCGAACCGGCTGAATACCACCTCTGAATGGAGGACAGGGGAGGCTGACATGCTATGGTCCATGGGGTCCCGAAGAGTCAGACACAACTTAGCAACTGAACAAGAGCATGGCAGGTCATTTGTTACAAAGCCAATTGCCCTTGCATACATTATTTACTTATGTTCCCATTGCAAATCCTGCCTCCTTCTCTTAGAGACAGACACAGACAGACACAGACTTCAGAGGATAATTAGAACGGCAGAAAAAACAATGGCTACCAACCTGCTTTCCATGGAGGACCTGTATACTGCACGAGTCAAAAAGAGGGCTGTGAAAATATTTACAGACCCTTCGCATCCTGGACATAAATTGTTTCAACTCCTACCCTCAAAACGATGCTATAGGGCACTGCACACCAGAACAACTAGACACAGGAACAATTTTTTTCCCAAACGCCATCACTCTGCTAAACAAATAATTCCCTCAACTCTGTCAAACTATTCACTAAGTCTGCACTACTATTAATCTTCTCATCGTTCCCACCACCCATCTCCTCCCACTTATGACTGTATGACTATAACTTTGTTGCTTGTATCCTTACGATTTGTATTGATATTGTTTCCTGATTGCTTATTTGTTCCCCGTGACTATCATTAAGTGTTGTACCTTATGATTCTTGATGAACGTATCTTTTCTTTTATGTACACTGAGAGCGTATGCACCAAGACAAATTCCTTGTGTGTCCAATCACACTTGGCCAATAAAGAATTCTGTTCTGTTCTGTTCTGTTCTGTTCTGTTCTGTTCTGTTCTATTCTATTCTATTCTATTCTATTCTATTCTATTCTATTCTATTCTATTCTATTCTATTCTATTCTATTCTACTCCCTATTATTTTCTATTCTATTTCCTATTATTTCCTATTCTATTCTATTCTGTTCTGTTCTGTTCTGTTCTGTTCTGTTCTGTTCTGTTCTGTTCTGTTCTATTCTATTCTATTCTTTATTTTTGTGATTCCAACAGCATTTTTTTTTCCTTTTGTGGATAAATCAGAACGAGTGGGAGGGAGGGAGGGAGCCTGCAAATTCTTCCCATAGAACCCAGTTCAGTCAGACACAATAGCTCCATCATGCAGCAATTTATTCAGAACGAGGGCTTTGAATATTCAGCAGAGCTCCAGGCTAGCGATTCTGTTACGAGTTAAGTTTTCTTGTCTTTCAGGAAGCCCTTGACAAAGGTCACAAACAATTTGCTCATTCCTCTTATTAAAATAAAGATGGAAAGCGCTGATGATAGCTCTGCCCAGCAGCTAACTTCATCATCTGTAGCCCTTCCAACATATGCTTGTGAGATAATGAAAAATATAGCATTAAATACAGTGGCAGATTGAATCTCGTTTCAGGGTAAATATAGTAAGTCATTTTTTTTCCCCCTCCTCTCCTCATTTCCTCCGAACCTGTTTAGCATTAGTGGCTGTTAATATCGTGGCTGAGACAAGACAATGCCCGTTGCATAATACATTGCATTCCAGACCAGATTCTCCTGCCTGGACGTGAGGAAAACAGAAACATTATATTGTGTGTAGAGATTCTCAGTCATCCAGATCATGGTTGTCCCAAAGGAGCTTTTTCAAAAGGCAACTCGGACTTTTCTTTTTCTTTCTCTTGAAGACATTTCCATTCTCATCCAAGAAGCTTCTTCAGCTCTGAGTGAATGTTGGGGAATTGGAAGGATTGATATTCCGTGCAGTCATCTGGTCATTAGTGCTCTCTCTGAGAGTTATTGAGGCCACTTGAGGGGAGGGGGGTATCTGAGCTCTCAGGGCAGTGGTGAAATGTAAAATGTGTTACTACCGGTTCTGTGGGCGTGGCTTGGTGGGGGTAATGTGACTGGGTGGGCGTGGCCAACTTTTTTTTTTTAACTTTTAAAAAGCATTTTTTCTACAACCTCTTCAGCCGAAGAGGTTGTAAAAAATGCCTTTAAAAGGCTCTGACGATCAGGCAAGTCAGCTGGGATGGTCAGGCGGGAGGTGACGAGGGCATGAGTGACCGTGCGTAACGAGTCCTGATCCAGAAAGGGACGCAACTGGCGAATCAGGCGAACCTGATGAAAAATCCTCCCGGTCACGGCCATCAAGTGCTCTTCTAAAGACAGCCGTGAATCCAGGAGGACGCTCAAGTTGCGAGCCCTCTCCGTGGGGGCCAATGATTCGCCCCCAATAGTCAGTGATGGCGTCAACTGACTATATCGGGACGTCGGAAACCACAGCCACTCGGTCTTGGATGGGTTGAGCCTGAGCCTGTTCCTCCCCATCCAGATCCGTACAGCCTCCAGGCACCGGGACATCACTTCAAGGGCATCATTGGGGTGATCCGGGGTGGAGATGTACAGCTGGGTGTCATCAGCTTACTGATGGTACTCCACCCCGAAACCACGGATGATCTCGCCCAGCGGCTTCACACAAATGTTGAACAGGAGAGGCGAGAGGACCGACCCTTGCGGCACCCCACATATGAGGGGCCTCGGGGTCGACCTCTGTCCCCCCTGTCAACACAGACTGCGACCGATCAGAGAGAAAGGAGGAGAATCACCACAACACAGTGCCTCCCACCCCTAACTCTTCCAACCGGTGCAGCATGATACCATGGTCGATGGTATCAAAAGCCGCTGAGAGATCTAACAGGACCAGGACAGAGGAGCACCCCCTGTCCCGAGCCCTCCAGAGATCATCAACCAACGCGACCAATGCCGTTTCCATGCTGTACCCAGGCCTGAAGCCCAACTAGATACGTCGTTTCATCCAGGTGCTGGGGGAGCTGTTGCGCAACCACACTCTCAACAACCTTCGCCACAAAACGAAGGTTGGAGACCGGACGATAATTTACCAACATTGCCGAGTCCAGGGAAGGCTTCTTGAGGAGAGGCCTCACCACCGCCTCTTTCAAGGCGGCAGGAAAGACACCCTCACCCAACGAAGCATTTATAATCCCCTGGAACCAGCCTTGTGTCACCTCCCGAGAAGCCAGCACTAACCAGGAGGGACACGGGTCCAATAAACAAGTGGTCGCGTTGAGTCTACCCAGAATCCTGTCCACGTCCTCAGGGGTCACAGGATCAAACTCATCCCAGATAACATTCTCAAGACCTGCCCCAGTCCCTCCCCCTGAGACTACCCAGTCGGAGTCCAGATCCTCCCGAATCTGAGTGATTTTGTCATACAGATATTGAACAAAATCCTCGGCTCTACCCTCCAAGGGGTCCTCCCGCGCTTCCTGGTGGAGCAGGGAGCGGGTCATCCTAAACAGGGCGGCCGGGCGATTATCTGATGACGCAATAAGAGCAGCAAAATAGCTACATTTCGCTGCTTTTATCGCCACTAGGTAATTCCTAATATGAGATCTTACCAGTGTCCGGTCAGATTCAGAAAGACTGGCCCTCCAACTAAAAAATGGTAAAAAAAAAGATGTTGAGGTTCTAGAAAGAGTGCAGAGAAGAGCAACAGAGATGATTAGGGGACCGGAGGCTAAAACATATGAAGAACGGTTGCTGGAACTGGGTATGTCTAGTTTAATGAAAAGAAGGACTAGGGGAGACATGATAACAGTGTTCTGATATCTCAGGGGTTGCCACAAAGAAGAGGGAGTCAAACTATTCTCCAAAGCACCTGAGGGTGAGACAAGAAGCAATGGATGGAAACTAATCAAGGAGAGAAGCAACTTAGAACTAAGGAGAAATTTCCTGACAGTTAGAACAATTAATCAGTGGAAAGACTTGCCTCCAGCAGTTGTAAATGCTCCAACACTGGAAGTTTTTAAGAAGAGATTGTCTGAAATGGTGTAGAGTTTCCTGCCTAAGCAGGGGGCTGGACTAGAAGACCTCCAAGGTCCCTTCCAACTCTGTTATTCTGTTCTAATCTATTTTGAGATGACACCCAAAGTGTCTGTTATTATTAGTGCTATCTTTCCTTTCTTTTGCCACAGTCGTTCTACCATTATTTACTGGTCTTTGCATTTTGTGTATTTTCTCCTGTTCTTTCCCTTGTAAGCTGGTATCTCCAGATAAGTCAAGCTGTTGTTAAATGTATGGTTGTAAGTCAAGGACTATCTGTAATGGGTGAGTAAATGGCTGTGCCCTTCTAATATGTAAAGCAGGGTCCCCCAATCCCCAGGCCATGGACCGGTACCAGTACTTCAAGGGTGGGTTCTACTTACCTTTACTACCGGTTTGTAATGGGATCGCGTGCGCGCCTTGCTTCTGTGCATGCACAGAAGCTTCTGCGCATGCAAAGAAGCTTCTGCGCAGATTGCTAATGACGATATCCAGGGCGGTGGGCGGAGCCTCCCGCCAGTTTTACTACCGGTTCTTGTGAACCGGTCCAAACTGGGGGAAACCCACCACTGCAGTACTTGTAGTACTGCAACATTCACTTATTCAGACTTTTTCCGTCTTTCTTATCAGCCATTGTTAAGTTTGGGGTGTTGCATATTATTATTATTATCATCCAACATGTTATGACTTGCTAATCAGTGACCACATATGGATAAGAAGAGTGTCACAAATGTAGCTTGCCAGATTTGGCAGTGGGAGTACTTCGTGGACAGTAAATTAGTCATTTAAGAGAGTGAGAAAGAGAAATATTTTCATACGTAATGCCAAATTATGATAATTACAATAATAGAAACACCACATTTCACTTCCCAGAATCTTTGCAAAACAGAATGGCAAGCCAATTCAGTTCCCCTATAGACAGGTAATAGCCACTGGCCTCCTTCCTCTGAAATTGCTTATCTGGATCCATTGGACTATATTGTTGCTTCTGTAAACATTTCTAAAGTTCCATTATCTTACCGTTGTGTTTCACATTTGTTTCCCAGAGATTAATAGCGGAAGAAATATTAATGATAACTTCATTCATTCATTCATTCATTCATTCATTTATTGGTTCGATTTATATGCTGCCCTTTTCCGGAGACTCAGGGTGGCTTACAATGCGTTAAGCAATAGCCTTCATACTTTTGTATATACCTGCTTAGTAGGGCTTTTGCCCCCCCTTAAGCGGGGTTCTTTTTTTATACAAAGTCAGCTTATTGCCCCCACAAACCGGGTCCTCATTTTACCTACCTCGAAAGGATGGAAGGCTGAGTCAACCTTGAGCCTGGTGAGATTTGAACTTGCAGTAATTGCAGGCAGCTGGTGTTACTTAACAGCACTTTAGTCTGCTGTGCCACCAAGGCTCTTTATCACTTACAATGAAGCGCGTTATAAGACATAATATAGTTATTCTGCTTGGGTACTACTGAATCAATAAAGTAGTGGCTTACAACCATAATAATAACTTCTACAGTACAAAAAAAACTACAAAAAAAGAAAACTATAAGCAACCTACAACTATAGTATAATATAGGGTTTGCTACCTGATCAAGGGGTTAGACTAGAAGACCTCCAAGGCCCCTTCCAACTCTGTTATTCTATTCTATTCTATTCTATTCTATTCTATTCTATTCCATTTTTTCTATTCTATTCTATTCTATTCTATTCTATTCTATTCTATTCCATTTTTTCTATTCTATTCTATTCTATTCTATTCTAGTCTATTCTAGTCTATTCTATTCTATTCTATTCTATTCTATTCCATTCCATTCCATTCCATTCCATTTTTTCTATTCTATTCTATTCTATTCTATTCTATTCTATTCTATTCTATTCTATTCTATTCTATTCTATTCCATTCCATTCCATTCCATTCTATTCTATTCTATTCTATTCTATTCTATTCTATTCCATTCTATTCTATTCTATTCCATTTTTTCTATTCTATTCTATTCTATTCTAGTCTAGTCTATTCTATTCTATTCTATTCTATTCTATTCCATTTTTTCTATTCTATTTAGTCTAGTCTAGTCTAGTCTAGTCTAGTCTAGTCTAGTCTATTCTATTCTATTCTATTCTATTCTATTCTATTCTATTCCATTCCATTCCATTCCATTTTTTCTATTCTATTCTATTCTATTCTATTCTATTTATTCTATTCTATTCTATTCTATTCTATTCTATTCTATTCCATTCCATTCTATTCCATTTTTTTCTATTCTATTCTATTCTATTCTATTCTATTCTAGTCTAGTTATTCTAGTCTAGTCTAGTCTAGTTAGTCTATTCTATTCTATTCTATTCTATTCTATTCCATTATTCCATTCATTCCATTTCCATTCCTTTTTTCTATTCTATTCTATTCTATTCTATTCTATTCTATTCTATTCTATTCCATTCCATTCCATTCCATTTCCATTCCATTTTTTCTATTCTATTCTATTCTATTCTATTCTATTCCATTCTATTCTATTCTATTCCATTTTTTCTATTCTATTCTATTCTATTCTATTCTATTCTATTCTATCTATTCTATTCCATTTTTTCTATTCTATTCTATTCTATTCTATTCTAGTCCAGTCTAGTCTATTCTATTCTATTCTATTCTATTCTATTCTATTCTATTCCATTTATTCTATTCTATTCTATTCTATTCTATTCTATTCTATTCCATTTTTTCTATTCTATTCTATTCTATCTATTCTATTCCCATTTTCTATTCTATTCTATTCTAGTCTAGTCTAGTCTAGTCTAGTCTATTCTAGTCTATTCTATTCTATTCTATTCTATTCTATTCTATTCTATTCCATTCCATTCCATTCCATTCCATTTCCATTCCATTTTTTCTATTCTATTCTATTCTATTCTATTCTATTCTATTCTATTTTCTATTCTATTCTATTCTATTCTATTCTATTCCATTCCATTCTTCTATTCTATTCCATTTTTTCTATTCTATTCTATTCTATTCCATTCTATTCTATTCTATTCCATTTTTTTTCTATTCTATTCTATTCTATTCTATTCTATTCTATTCCATTTTTTCTATTCTATTCTATTCTATTCTATTCTAGTCTAGTCTAGTCTAGTCTATTCTATTCTATTCTATTCTATTCATTCCATTCCATTCCATTCATTCCATTTCCCATTTTTTCTATTCTATTCTATTCTATTCTATTCTATTCTATTCTATTCTATTCTATTCTATTCCATTCTATTCTATTCTATTCTATTCTATTCCATTTTTCTATTCTATTCTATTCTATTTAGTCTATTCTAGTCTAGTCTATTCTATTCTATTCTATTCTATTCTATTCTATTCTATTCTATTCCATTCCATTCCATTCCATTTCCATTCCATTTTTTCTATTCTATTCTATTCTATTCTATTCTATTCTATTCTATTCCATTCCATTCCATTCCATTCCATTCCATTCCATTTTCTATCTATTCTATTCTATTCTATTCTATTCTATTCTATTCTATTCTATTCCATTCCATTCCATTTCCATTCCATTTTTTCTATTCTATTCTATTCTATTCTATTCTATTCTATTCCATTCCATTCCATTCTATTCTATTCTATTCTATTCTATTCTATTCTATTCTATTCTATTCTATTCCATTCCATTCCATTCCATTCATTTCATTCCATTTTTTCTATTCTATTCTATTCTATTCTATTCTATTCTATTCTATTCTATTCCATTCTATTCTATTCCATTATTTCTATCTATTCTATTCTATTCTATTCTATTCATTCTATTCTATTCTATTCCATTTTTTCTATTCTATCTATTCTATTCTATTCTATTCTATTCTTTCCATTCCATTCCATTCCATTCCATTCCATTCCATTTTTTCTATTCTATTCTATTCTACTATTCTATTCTATTCTATTCTATTCTATTCTATTCTATTCTATTCTATTCTATTCTATTCCATTTTTTCTATTCTATTCTATTCTATTCTATTCTATTCTATTCTATTCCATTCCATTCCATTCCATTCCATTCCATTTTTTCTATTCTATTCTATTCTATTCTATTCCATTCCATTCCATTTCCATTCCATTTTTTCTATTCTATTCTATTCTATTCTATTCTATTCTATTCCATTCCATTCCATTCCATTCCATTTCCATTCCATTTTTTCTATTCTATTCTATTCTACTATTCTATTCTATTCTATTCTATTCTATTCTATTCTATTCTATTCTATTCCATTTTTTCTATTCTATTCTATTCTATTCTATTCTATTCCCATTTTTTCTATTCTATTCTATTCTAGTCTAGTCTAGTCTAGTCTAGTCTATTCTATTCTATTCTATTCTATTCTATTCTATTCTATTCTATTCTATTCTATTCTCTCATAGACCTCTCATGGACTATGAATGTTAACATGCTTGTGAAGAAGGCACAGAAGAGGCTGTACTTCCTGAGAACACTCAGGAAGATAAATCTATCTCAGCATCTAC
Source organism: Pantherophis guttatus (assembly GCF_029531705.1). The sequence goes on from NW_026844017.1 coordinate 99,917,646, forward strand.
TTCTGTCCTACTATCACAGTAGGACAGAAGTAGACACAGGACACAGAGAGTGTCCTGACATACGGCATTCTTGCATGGTATAGGAGCAGCTCTGTAGCGGACAAAAAAAGCTCTACTGAGAATCATTAAAACTGCCCAGAATATCATCGGACTCCAGCTACCAGCCCTGGACGACATCTTCTCATCTCGCTGTTTGAGAAAGTTGCATAACATTCTCAGAGACTCTTCCCATCCTGCTTACAATCTTTTTGGACTGCTGCCTTCTGGCAGAAGATACAGAACAATTAAAACTCGGACCACATGTCTTCTGAATAGTTTTCATCCCAGAGCTATAATTGCACTCAACAATGAACTAAAGGGCCACCATCAGTGAGCTGTTGGACAGCATTACTTGGTCTGTTGTGTGGATGTTTGGGTGGTTTAGGGGTGGGAAATTGTGGTGGGTGGGAGTGTGTTTGGAGATTGTTATGTGTGTTGGACCTGGTCTTTGGGTGTTAAGTGAATTTCGTTGTATGGGTATACTGTGTATACACGTACAATGACAATAAAGTTATTATTATTATTCTATTCTATTCTGTACTGTTCTGTTCTGTTCTATTCTATTCTATTCTATTCTATTCTATTCTATTCTATTCTATTCTATTCTATCCCATCCCATCCCATCCCATCCCATACCATACCATACCATCCCATACCATCCCATTCCATTCCATTCCATTCCATTCCATTCTATTCTAATTATAAAATAATAACAACAATTAATAGCATTATACAATCAAAATCAAAACAACAGTTAAGCAATGTTCAGTTTTTCAGGGCAACAATTTTCTTCTAAGCAATTTCTAGAACATTAAATTGGACAAACACGTCTTAATTCCAAGTGGAATTTTCTATAAGGTCAAAGCATATATCATAAGTAAAAGAAAACATACTTTGATTTGCACTTTATCAATTTTGTTGTAGGGATAGTCCTCAATTTACAACAATTCATTTAGTGACCGTTTAAAGTTACGACAGAATTGAAAAAAGTGACTTATGGCCATTTTTCACACGCCCATTATAGCATCCCCAGAGTCACATGATCACAATTGAGACCCTTGGCAAGTGATTCATGTTTATGACGATTGCGGTGTCCCGTGGTCATGCGATCCCATTTTGCGACCTTCTGACAAGCCAAGTGATTGGGCAAACCAGATTTACTTACCAATCATGTTACTAACTTAACAATTGCAGCAATTCACTTAACAATTCTGGCAAGGAAGACCTTAAAATGGGGCTTAAAACTCACTTTTAACAAATGTCTCAGCCACAGAAACGTTGGGTTCAATTGTGGCCATAAATCGAGGATTACCCATATAAAAAAATAGAAATTATTCCTCAACCCAACAGCATAGCCTTGGTCGCGCAGTGGTTAGAGTGCAGTACTGCAGGCTACTTCTGCTGCCTGCTGGCTGCCTGCAATTTGGCAGTTCAAATCCCACCAGGAGATTTTGGTTATTGCTTGAGGAAGGAAGGAAGGAAGGAAGGAAGGAAGGAAGGAAGGAAGGAAGGGGAAGAGGAGGGAGGTGAGGGAAGGAATGGAAATGAGAAGGAAGGAAGGAAGCCACAGTGGCACAGTGGTTAGAATGTAGTATTGTTTGTTTGTTTGTTTGTTTTTATTAAATTTATATACCGCCCTACTCCCGAAGGACTCAGGGCGGTGAACAGGCACAAAATAAAATACATAGATACAAAAGTTAAAAGACATAATTAAAACCAGATTAAATAATTTAGCCCGAGACAATTAAAAATCCCAATAATTTAAAACAGATTAAAATTTCGATTTAAAAGAATTTTAAAACAGGGGAGAAAATTAGGCCAGGCCGGCTTGCTGGAATAGGAGAGTCTTAAGAGCACGGCAGAAAGTGCGCAGATCTGGGATCCTCCGTATCTCTGGGGGGAGATCGTTCCAGATAGTGGGCACCCCCACAGAGAAGGCCCTCCCCCTGGCGACCGCCAGTCGACATTGTTTAGCTGACGGCACCTGGAGGAGCCCCTCTCTATGAGAGCGTACTGGCCGGTGGGAGGCTGCTTGTGGTAGTAGGCGGTCCTGTAAATAACCAGGTCCTAAGCCATGGAGCGCTCTAAAGGTGGTGACCAAAACCTTGAAGCGCACCCGGAAGACCACCGGGAGCCAGTGCAGCTTGCGCAGGAGAGGTGTCACATGGGAGCGCCATGTTGCTCCCATAACCACCCGCACAGCCACACTCTGCGCCAGTTGGAGCCTCCGGGGCTCCTCAAGGAGAGCCCCATGTATTGCAGGTTAACTCTGCTCACTGCCAACAGTTTGATCTTGACCATGAGTTGATTCAGCCTTCCATCCTTCTGAGGTTGGTAAAACGGGGACCCAGATTGTTGGGGGCAATAAGCTGACTCTGTAAACCGCTTAGAGGGGGCTGTGAAGCACTGTAAAGCGGTATATAAGTCAAAGTGCTATTGCTATTGCTATAGCTTTAAGCCTGATTTTACAAGCTACTCATGTCTTGTCTGTGGTTGGTGACTTATTTGGTCTTTCTCTCTCCTGCTTCCCTCCATTTAGTTCATTCACAACTCTTCTGGGCTCAATCGTGAAACCTCAAACATATTTCACAGGCTTGGCTGCGATAAACAGGCCAAGCCAGGGTGCCAGAGGAAATGTCTGAGCTTTCTTCCCTAATAAAATGCACATATATTACATCATTTCCAAAGATGGAACTAAGCCTAAAGCCTTGGAAAGCCAAGAGTGAGCAGAATAGTGCGTTTTGGCAGCTGTTGGCACCTCTGCAGAGGAGGACCTCACAGATGTTAAGCCTAACCTGGAAACTTTAGAAAGGGAGGGAAAAATAGACTTGCAAAAAAATTAAATAAATAAATCCGGTTCACTTCCACTCTGGTGCCAATGGGGAAATGCCAAAGTGCTACTAGCTGTTCCCTGATCCCACATATGCTTAGTCTGAGGGATAGGAAATGGCTCAGCTGCAACGATAGCTCTGAGATCTAATTAACTGCAAGCAATTCAGCCATTATGGCTTGTCTAGCTTTTGTTTATCCTTTGTGGAGAGACAGAAAAAGAGAGAAGGAAGGAAGGAAGGAAGGAAGGAAGGAAGGAAGGAAGGAAGGAAGGAAGGAAGGAAGGAAGGAAATGGCTTTCTGTAAAAAGCCACACCTAAAAATTGGGAGGACGAGGAGAAAGAGGAGGAGAAAGAGGAGGAGGAGGAGGAGAAAGAAGAAGAGGAGGAGGAGGAGGAGGAGGAGAGAAGAAACAAAAAGAGAAAAAGGTGGAGGAGAAGAGAGGAGAGGAGAGAGGAGCAGGAGGAGAAGAATGAAAAAGAGAAAGATGAGAAAGAAGTGGAGAAGAGAGGAGCAAGAAGAGGAGGAGAAAGAGAAAGCGGAGAAAGAGGTGGAGGAGAAGAGAGGAGAGGAGAGGAGAGGAGAGGAGAGAGGAGCAGTAAGAGGAGGAGGGGAGGAGCAGGAGGAGAAGAATGAAAAAGAGAAAGAGACAGCGGAGAAAGAGGTGGAGGAGAAGAGAGGAGAGGAGAGAGGAACAGGAGGAGAAGAAGAAAGAAGAAGAGAAAGAGGAGAGAGGAGAAGGAAGAGGAGGAGGAAGAATTAGAGGATAGGAAAGAATTTTCAGTGTTATGAAGGATGAAAATTGTCAGACTTCTCTAAACTGGTTAGTGAAGAAATTATAAGAATATCCTTACAAGGATATCCAAACTCTAGTAAGTATGTTTATGGCAGGAAAATTATTGAAGCCACTAGATAAAAGACAAAAATCCAGTGGCAGCTGAGTATCAAATGCAATTATAGTGAAATTAAAGTTCAAATTCTTATACTTCTTTCTCCCACTCCTGGGATGCAGTGCTTAGTAATGGAAATTCGGGGCTTAATTGCAGTAAATCGAGGATCACCTGTATTTAAAATATATGAATGGGAAACTGCAACATTGCAAAACAACATGGCAACTTTCGACATCATTTTTGTGAGCGAGAAAGTCCCTGGGACTATTTAAGTGTGGGAATGAAGTATGGGTAGTCCTCGATTTACAATGGTTCATTTAGTGACGGTCCAAAGTTACATCACTGAAAAACGTGACTTATGACTGTTTTTCACACTTATGACTGTTGTAACATCCTCATGCTCACATGAATTACATTCGGATGCTTGACAAGTGACTCACATTTATGACGCTTGAAATGTCCCGGGGTCATGTGTTCCCCTTTTGCAACCATGGGGAAAACAGATTCACTTAACAACCGTGTGGCTCATTTAACAGGCAGTGATTCACTTAACAAATGTGGCAAGAAAAATCGTAACACGGGGCAAAACTCACGGAACAAGTTTCTCACTTAACAGCATAAATTTTGGGCTCAATTGTGGTCAAGTTGAAGATTACCTGTAGCTTCAGTGGGGAAGTTCTCTGGCTAAATCCTAAACTCTAAAATACAGATGCCAGCAAAAAAAAAAAAAAGGGGATTTTGTTCCTGCTGTCCAGAACGCAAGCATTTATAAAAGTGGCAAGCAGGTTTTTAAAAAATCACAATATCTTAGTGAAGTCAATTTTCAATCCTGAAGAACCCCTAACCTGTTTATCTTCCTGTTGGGCCACTCTAACGCTTTCCTTGTTAAACGTTCCTGTGAACCCTTCATTGCAAGAGATTGCTCTTAATTGTAAATGACAACTAATTATTGCTGAGACATTCCCGTGGAATATGGAGTGAAGTCAGGAACTGACAAATCTGTTAAATTCCAAGTATAACCATAGCCCAGATATGCCAGAAGACATTGATTTCAAAGAAGGTAGCATGGGGCTTATTTTTAAAAAAATAAAAAATAAATAAAATAAAAATGCTATTTATGGCATTTTGGAAGATGGAGAAGGGTAATAGGTTTGTTAACAGTAATCCAGGAAAAATAGAAGATTTTGCTTGCTGTCCAACTCTATGAAGTCTTGACCAAGGGACTAAGTCATATCTTCGATCCATCAAGTCAAGTGCAGTTGGCACTTATTAGGAGCAATAACCTCGGGCATACAAGACTCCCTTGTATTATCAATGGTAAAAATCTCTTTCCAGTTGAGTTCAGCTCCTGGTGATTTCATGGACAAGTAAATGTAATTTTCCAGGCAATAAATGAAAATATTTTACCAATGCCTTTTGTGGGAAGAGGTGTTCTTTTCTTACCTCAAATTCTCGATCTAGTTTATACATTGATAATCTGTCTTCATGGATTAAACAGCTTGGTCTCTCTTAGCATCTGACCCCAGCGAAGATCAGCAAGGGGTTATCACCTGCTTAGATAACACACATTCATGGAACTTCCTTGGTAGCATTATAGCAATAGCACTTAGACTTACAGCATATACCGCTTCACGATTAACAGATTATAAACAGATTATCAGAGTTGGAAGGGACCTTATTTTAGTGCATGTGCTCAAAAGCCCGATTGAGCTTATTATCAGGGGATGTCTTATTTTCGGGGAAACAGGGTAGCAGTCTTCCAGTATTTGAAGGGCTGTCACAGAGAGGAGGGGGTCAACCTATTCTCCAAAACACCTGAAGGCCAGAAGAAGGAATAATGGATGGAAACTGATCAAGGAGAGATTCAACCTGGAAATAAGGAGAAATTTTCTGCCAGTGAGAACAATCAACCAGTGGAACAGAAGTTGCCTTCGGACGTTGTGGGAGCTTCATCACTGGAGGCTTTCAAGGGGACCAGAAGGACGTTTTTGCCCTCCCCAGGCTCCTAGAGAGGCCCATTGCGTGCCAAAAGCATGGGGATCGTGGGGGGTCGCGCATGCATGTGTGGGGGATAGGGCACATATAATTATGGGTGTGGGCACATGCGCGCGCAACCCCCTCCCCCTGTGCCTCCCCTGCTTTTGGCACATGATGGCAAAAAGGTTAGCCATCACTGCTCTATACCATATGAGACAAGTGGCTGCCAAGCTTCTTCTTAAAAATCTCCAGTGATAAAGCAGTCACAACTTCTGAAGATTAAGTTATTCCACTGGCTCATTGTTCTCCCTGTTGGGAAATTTCTCCTCAGTTCTAGGTTGCTTCTCTCCTTGGTTAGTTTTCAGTCATTGTTTCTTGTCTTGCCTTTTGGTGGTTTGGAAAACAGCTTGACCCCCTCGTCTTTGTAGGAGCCCCTCAAATATTGGAACAGTCCTATCATGTCTCCCAGGCCTTATTTTCATTAGACTAGGCATATCTATAACCTTTCTTCATACCTTTTAGCTATACTATGTACAAGACTATGCCTCCTTCTCCCTAACCGTAGGACCAGCTCTGCGGTGTCTCAAGAAAAGGTCTGAGATTTATGGTAGGTCTTGAGTTTGACATCCCTGTTCTATAGTATGGCTGGGGAATTCTGAGAGTTAAAGTCCACATATCTTACAGTTACTGAGAGAAAACTGCTTTAGACCAGGGGTCTTCAAACTTGGCAACTTTAAGACTTGTGGACTTCAACTCCCAGAATTCCCCAGGCACCCATTGTCAACTCGCGAAGCATCCCCGGCCTGCTCTCAAGTTGCCATAGGCAAGGGGGATGGGAAACCGACGAAGCAACATGGCAGCCAAAAACAAAAGCACATTCCAGACATATCTCTTTCAAGGCTGTCTCCCAGAGTTACCCACAGAGGCTGGAGGGGAGTGATCTCTACAACCTGCGGAATTGCTCCATTGGCGAATATGACTGATGACACACCTGGGGGGAGGGGGAAACAGGGTCATGATTGGGGCGTAAATTACGTGGGGTCAGAGTTGGCTTCACTTGGAACCTGCTGACATGAAGCTCCTAATAAATAACTGGATTTCTTTTGAAGGTTGGCTCAAGGCTCATGATTTAATTAGGGCATCCGTCCGAACCCTGACACCCATGCTGTCTGGGGAATACTAGGAGTTGAAATCCACAACTCTTAAAAGTTGCTAAGTTTGGAGATCCCTGCTTTAGACAGGTCCTTCCCACTGTTGCAAACTTCTTTCTTTCTTCAGATATTAGCTCCAAAACTTGCAAATCTTTATCTTTCCGTTTCTTGTCAAGGATAAGGTAATCAAACCCTTTAGATGTGATTTTCTAGCACATTATTATCTTTTATTGGTACTCATTCTCCATTTAAGCCCAGATAAATGTTGTTTTGCTCCTTGGTTTGTAAGGTCTTCTACTGTTTTTATGGTAGTTTTTATTTTAAAACAAAACTATGCGTTTCACTAGTTTTATGACGTTGATTTCCATGTGTTTTTATAGACTTTATTTTCTTATTAGCTATCTTGGGATCTTTGTATAAACAGAGACAAAATAAAATAAAACCATATAAACCTATAAACCACACAATTAAAACAAATGGAATAGGGAGTAAATGGAATAAATATCAGGCATGAAAATTCATTCTCAGGGTGAGGTTCCAGTTTTGATCAAGGACAGCTATTGAGGCAATAAAATCTGTTTCTGCTGGATTCTCAGGGTAAGCTCATAGTAAAAGAAAATGTTAATAAAGGAAATAAACAGCTCTACTTTTTCTAAATTATGAATACTAATCAAATGATGGCCTCCTCAAGGATAGATGGCAGCAACAGTAGCTCTGAGCCTAAACGGATCATTCAGCTATTGAGAGACAAAATGATGGTCTGAAGACAAGATCAGAATACAGAATAACAAGAGTTATTCACAAATTTGGCTCAAAATTGGATCAAAATTTGGATGCTTGGCAACTGGCATCTACTTAATTACAGATGCAGTCACCAATTGCAGCCTTCCCTTATGGCTTCCAACAAACAAAGTCAATGGGGGGGGGAGCCAGATTCAATTAATGACCATATGACTCACTTAACAACTGCAGTGATTCACTTAATAAGTGAACAACTCAATAACAACTCAATAGTTGTTGAGTTTTGCACCATTTTACGACCTTTATGCCACACTTAGTGCAAAACAAAGCTCAACAACTATCTTGCTTAGCAACGAAAATTTTGGTCTCAATTTTGGCCGTAGGTCAAGGACTGCCTGTATCAACTTTGAGGCAGATGAGGCAGCTTCTCTCCCCACCCCACCCCCACCCCCACAGTACCTACAAATCAGGGGTGGGTTCTAAATATTTTTACTACCAGTTCTGTGGGGATGGCTTATTTTGTGTGTGTGGCTTGGAGGTCATGTGACTAGGTGGGCGTGGCTAGCTGGTCAGAGTCATTTCTGGAAGGTCCTCGCACTTACGACCAGTCCTTGCACTTATGAACCGACTCATTTGTTTGCTTTTAACACTGATCAGCTGTAGGACGGCCCTTTGAAGCCCCGCGGCAAGAGTTTAAACAGTTTTTTTCCCTTTAGTCATCAGCTGGAACTCAGGAGGCAGCAATAGATTGGGGGTGGGACCAAATAAAAGGTAAGAATAATGTGGGTGGGTGGGTGGGTAGGAGGGCGGGGGGGGGAGAACCAGTTCGGTGACATCATATCGTCACCGCTACCGGCTCTGCCGAACCGGACCAAACCGGGAGGAACCCACCACTGCTACAGATGGAGGGTGACAAAGCTTTAAAGCAAAGTCTGGAAGGATTTGTAGGAAGTTAACACCCACCCCTCTCCTAGAAGAATAAAATATTCTAGGAAATATTAAAAAGGCAGAATATTATGTTTCCCTGGATGAGAAAAGGAGAAACATACTCTTGGAAAGCAGCCCCCACCTTTGTTAATAGCCCCAGAAAGACCTATCTACAAGACAAAAGGCTGGGCCAGCTTATCTACAAAACAAAAGACCTTCCCCCTCAGGATATGATAGGATTAGCCCTCGCTCAAGATCCAAATCGGGACAAAGCCATTAACCCATAATAGGAATTGCCCAAAGCCCCTCCATTACATCACCCAGCAAGATTCAACCAAGCCTGGGACTCAAGACAACCTACAAAGTTACCCCTGCATGGCCCCATGGGAGTCTGACAACCAATCAGAATACATTTCTTTCACAGGAACAGGAAGCAAGTTCAAAGCCCAAGAGAGGGTATAAATCTTCTCTCTCTCTCTCTCTCTCACCCATGTGCTCGATTGCCCAGGACCTCAAAACCATGTGGTTCTGCCCACCATTAAACCATCTTTCCAATCAGCCTCCATGTTTCCAGTGTCTTTCTCCCCACTTGGAACTGAAGCCAGATGGACATTTCTTCCAACAGATTCCAATCCAAATTTAAGTGGGGTGCACCCAAAGGAATTCCAAAATTCTTCTATTTGTCAACGCCACAGAAAAGCTTCTCCGCAGAACATTTTGAAGGAAGCCTCGCTCCCCACTTTTTATTTTCCTTTTCTTGCGGCAGGGATGCGATGCTTTAATCATAAAAAAAAATGAGACTGTAATCTTGAAGAAATCATCTTGACCAGCATTTAATGACTAGTCTGGTAGTTAACAACCTGAGGCAGAGCCTGGAGCTATTAAAGCTCTGAAGGGAAGAGGCCATAATTAACTGGATTCAGCTGAGGCCTAGTTTTTGAGGAACTAGCAAAAAAAACCAATATCAAAGGACACCATCTCTTTGTAGGTTTTTCAATCCACAATAGTTCTTAGGCTAAGCCTGGCTTATAAAAGAAAAATGCTCCCTAGGGGTTTGCCAACTGACCAACACAAGCCAGCTTCTCCTGCTCTTGTGCTTTTGAAAATAAATTGATGTGCTCAGCGCTGAAGTATGTCCATCTGCACACTGGTTTCTTTTTCTGTAATCAAATATTTTGAAATATCAAACTCTTGGCTCTGAGGTGGGTTTTTTTTCCCCCAAAACTGATGGGCTAATTCAGGCCTTCAATGGATAATATGTTGAGGTCAGATGACAGGCGCTGTTGGATTTGAGGGTTAAAGTAATTGGTAACTTAATAGTATCCTTAACATGCTTTAAACTGCAAGCAAAGTCAATGGGGGAAGCCAGATTTACTTTAAAACCCACATGGCTCATTAACAGCTGCAGAGATTCACTTAACAGCCGTGGCAAAAAGGGTCCTAAAAATTGGATGTGACTCTGTTAATAACCGCCTTTCTTAGCAATGGAAATTCTAGTCTCAGTTGTGATTGTGTCGACAGTAGTGGTTGCCCCCGGTTCTATAGAACTGGTAGTAAAACCAGTGGAAGGCACCGCCCACTGACCCCGACGTCATCAGAACGCTTCTGTGCATGTGCGAAGCGAGCACACACGTGCGGCCCCATTGCGAACCGGTAGTAAAGGTAAGTAGAACCCACCCCTGGTCGTGGACTATTTATAGTGTCCACTTAAGTGTTTCCTGGTGTAGTAACTCCAGGTGTATGAAGTGGGTTTTTCTCTGCATTGTGTCTCATTCTCTGGGTGATAATATGTCTTTTTCAATCAGTTCTGTGGCCTAACTTAATGATAGAAATTCTGTTTTTTTTTATATCAAGCACCACACAGCGCAAACAAAGAATACAGTCACCATGTGCTTTACTGCTCAACTATAACAGGAAACAGGAAACTCTACTTAGAACAAAAGGGCATAGAGTATACACCATAGATCCAAATTGTAAATACTGCCATCTACTGGCTGAATATTACTGTAGTTGTTGCATAGAAATACATTCCAACAATGAATTCCAACACTTAATTCTTAATACCATTGATTACATTTTTTAACTTTAATTCAGTTCAATACAGGTAGTCCTCGACTTACAACAGTGCATTTAGTGACTGTTTCAGTGACAATGGTACTGAAAAAACCATTTTTCACACTTACGACCATTGCAGCATCCCCATGGTCACATGATCAAAATTCAGATGCTTGGCAACTGATTCATATTTATGATGGTTTCATAACCGTCAATTTTTACGACCTGACAAGCAAAGTCAATGAGGAAACCAGAATCACTTAACAACCACATTACTAACTTAACAACTGCAATGATTCACTTAACAACTGTGGCAAGAAAGATTGTAAAATGGGGCAAAACTCACTTAACAAATGTCTCACTTAACCACAGAAATTTTGGGCTCAATTGTGGTCGTGAGTTGAGGCCTACCTGTAGTATTTATTCAGTCAATGACAGGCAATTTTTTTAAAAAAAAGCAAAGTGAAGCAAATAAATATAATAATGCACAGCAATAATAACCATACACAAACAACCAAGAGAATAAATTAAAAAATATAACATTCACTCCTCCATTCTTTCATTTCTTGAAATAAAAGAAACCACAGAGCTGGAAATTTAGACCAGGAAAGGATTTCACATTTTTCCCCGTCTCATTTCCACACCTATTTTCCTCATGAAGTTGTTAGACCTGCAAAGCCTGTCCAAATTTAATATCAAGTACCATCCACCCCACCCAAAACGGCAGACAATTGCCAAGAAAATAAATCTAAAGCCATAGAGAGAGAACCGAGTAGGGCAGGGAAAGGAGGGGGGGCGGAAGCGTCATTACGCAGATCTGGAGATAATGAAGATTATACCTCAATATTGGGATTACAATGTTACTTGTTGATTTCAATAAAAGTAGATAGAGACCTTTTTTATATCAGGGACACGGCTAAGCTATCAGAATGAAGTAATCTCTCCGGGGAATTATTCATCCGACCAACTCGGCATCATTATTATTATCATTATTTTGAGGGGGGGGGGGGTGGAATGGCTGGTGAACTGGAAAACTCCAGGATAGCCTGGATTTAATTTGTAATCTTAATTTTCATATCAATTGGCACAGGGGAGAGGATGAAATGGGGGGGGGGGGGGGAAAAAAAGGAAAGGGGGGGGGGCTCTGTTCTCCCCTAGCAACATGGAAACAATGAGAAGAGAGAAAAGATGGAAGATTGTCATTCCAAGCACATAATAGCCTACCCGGCCAGCCTCCCCTTCCGATCCATCTGCCTTCTGCCTAACATCGATCTATCATTACCCCCCTCCCACATTCAAAATATATATTTAACAGCCCTACAAGAGCTGGAAAGAGATAATATTAGCACATTTTTCGTGTCTCTCTATCTCCTTGGAGGGTGACCTACCATAAATCTCAGGTCTTTTCTTGAGATACTGCAGAGCTAGTCCTACGGTTAGGGAGAAGGAGGCACAGTCTTGTACATAGTATAGCTAAAAAGGTATGAAGAAATGTTACCGGAATTGGATAATGAAAAGAATTTAGAATAACAGAGTTGGAAGGGACCTTGGAGGTCTTCTAGTCCAACCTCCTGCTTAGGCAGGAAACCCTACACCACTTCAGACAAATGGTTGTCCAACATCTTCTTAAAAACTTCCATGTTGGAGCATTCACAACTTCTGGAGGCAAGTTTTTCCACCGATTAATTGTTCTAAATTTCTCCTTAGTTCTAAGTTGCTTTTCTCCTTGATTAGTTTCCACCCTTTGCTTCTTGTCCTGCCCTCAGGGGCTTTGGAGAATAGCTTGACTCCCTCTTCTTGGTGGCAGCCCCTGAGATATTGGAACACTGCTATCATGTCTCCCCTAGTCCTTCTTTTCATTAAACTAGACATACCCAGTTCCTGCAGCCGTTCTTCATATGTTTTAGCCTCTGGTCCCCTAATCATCTTTGTTGCTCTTCTCTGCACTCTTTCTAGAGTCCCAAGAAGGATTAGAGCGGGGACATGATAGCACTGTTCCAATATTTGAGGGGCTCCTACAAAGACAAGGGTTGGGGGGGTCAAGCTATTTTCCAAACCACCAAACGTCAAGACAAGAAACAATTGGAAACTTACCACAGAGAGAAGCAACCTAGAACTGAGGAGAAATTTCCTAACAGTGAGAGCAATCAACCAATGGAATAACTTACCGTCAGAAGTTGTGGGTGCTCCATCACTGAAGGCTTTCAAAAAGAGAATGGGCAACCATTTGTTTGAAATGATATAAGGTGTCCTGCTCGAGCAGGGGGCTGGACTAGAAGACCTCCAAGGTCCCTTCAAACTCTATTATTCTATGTTCATCTCCCTCAGGCCATTTTAAGTGTTATGAAAGGGCAGCCTGTGCCTAATTATTTAGTTTATAGTGGTCCTACCTGGGAAGAAATATTTTTGAATTTATTTATTTCTTAAAAAGACTAATCTGGCTGCCCAACTCACTCAAGGTGACCCCAGATTGCTTACAAAGAAAGACGCTTTTTAAATGCTTCATGGGTGAGAATATTCCCAGGAGCTACACTCAATAAGTATACACCTATCCATTGTTATCCACATTGGATATCCATATATATAAGGGCATACAAGGGCATTGTGAAAAAGTGACTTCTATTGTTTTTCACACTTACGACCATTGCAGCATCCCCATGGACACATGATCAAAATTCAGATATTTGGCAATTGACTCATATTTATGACGGTGGCAGTGTCCCAGGGTCATGTTTTGTGACCTTCTGACAAGCCAAGTCAATGGAAAAAGCAGATTCACTTAACAAGCGTTCCTAATTTAACAACGACAGTGATTCACTTCACTTAAGAAATGTCTCGCTTAGCAACAGAAATTTTGGGCTCAACTTTGGTCCTAGGTCAAGGACAACCTCTCCTAGTAAAATCACCACCAGCATTAAAATTTCTCTGAAAAAGGATGGACCCACTGAAATTAAGGTGGTTCTGGACTAATCAGAAGCTGGTACTGAAACTCCCAATTAATGTTCCCATTTAATTCTACCTCTATATATACCCTGTTTCCCCGAAAATAAGACCTCCCCTGATAATAAGCCCAATCAGGCTTTTGAGCGCATGTGCTAAAATAAGCCTCCCCCCCGAAAATAAGCCCTCCCCGAAAATATTTAAAGGCAGAGCTAGAAATCAGGTAAGACGGCAAGAGGAGCCCCATCTTGCTCCATGCACCCCAAAATAATAAGACTTCCCTGAAAATAAGGCCAAGCGCTTATTTCAGGGTTCAAAAAAATATATAAGACAGGGTCTTATTTTCGGGGAAACACGGTAGTTGGTACCTCTCTAATCTCTGTATCTATCTTTCTAGTATCAGATCTGATTCAAGGGTGAAAAATGGTGGAAGAAATCAATGGGGGAAAAATTAGGACTACATATGGAACATATCTTCTGCACATTTAGACACACACACATAAAATAATCCTGAGCCATAAAAACATGGTTTATGAACTAGAATGTCTTTCTTCACATGTTGTGCTCAGCCAAGTCCAGAACCACCATTATTAGTGTATTGTATAGGAAAAGGGATGGCAGACTCTGGGGGTGGAGTGAAAAGGGGGATTAGCCTAGAATCCCTATATAGCCACAAGACCTAAGTCCAAGTCGTTTGACCTGTATCTATTTCTAAACACTACTATTTCTGCCGACTACTAATTGAGAAGATTCCTTAGCAATAAATCAGTTTAATTGAACCTTCACGTGTGAATCTGGTCTTTTGCACCTGAACTAACCTGCTACCTTTAGTAACCTTGGAAAAATTTATCCTGTTATTAGTTGTTGGAGTAAGATACAATTACCCATCTGGTTAACTAGGTGAAATAACAAGGGCCGATAGCTTGGTCTTATCCTATTGGAGCCCAACAAACATAAGCATATGACCTTCTTCTGGCAATCATGCTTTTATCAAAATAGTGACAAGGGTTGTTAGAAGCATATGGCATGAAGTAAGATTTTTGGGTGTTGAAAAAAAAAAAAACCACCTCTCAGACCCTAAAATAGCATCTTGAATTCCAAGTCATATGATTCATTGCAATTGGCGGCTACTAAATATTTCTTCCAGCAGTTGTCTTATTTTTAGAAGCAACATCCTTTCTTACAGGTTTTATACTTCGACTGTCTATCCCTCCAGATTTTGATGGAAATTGCAGGTCATTTCCACGGAATCTCCCAATGTTACGATAATTCTGGAATTTCCGTTGCCTTTTCTATAGGGGTGGGTTTCTAAAAATTTAGCAAGGGGTTCTCTGACCAGTTGCTGGGTGGGCATGGCCATGGTGGGTGTGGCCTAGTCAGCCTCCTGCACCATGGTGGGGATGGGTGGGACATTTTTGCCCTCCCCGGACTATAGAGGCTTTCCTCGAGCCTCTGGGAGGATGAAAACAGCCTCCCCAGGCTCCGGAGGCCCTCTGGAGGCCAGAAACGGTAGGGAAACTTCCGGTAGGCCTGTTTTTTGCCCTCCCTGAGCCTCCACGCACACCCTGCACTTACCTGCATCCAAAACAGGCCGCGTGGGGATTCCTGGGAGGGGCAGGAGGGGCCAGCCAAGAGTGGGATTTGGGGGTTCTCCGAACTGCACAGAATCTTAGCTAGAGTTTCTCCTGAACCCCTGAGAACCCCCAGCAGTCCACCCCTGCTTTTCTCTCTACAAAGATAAGAGTTCTGGGGTTTTGTTGTGGTTGTTGTTGTTTTGCCCGTGTCAGGATGTATGTGTTTTGTCATAAATCCCCAGATTGGAAAATAAAAAGCAGAATCTTTCTCACTGTCTTTCCTCTCACGGTTATGAAGATTGAAGGAGACCACTGCTACTATTATCATTCCTCAAGGAAAGGCCTCTTATCTTACACCCCACTGGATTTATGGGTGCAAAACAAGGAGAGTAAAGCATCGTTTGTATAAATAACACAGAGTCAAACAACGATCAGGGATGACAAAGTGCTCCTGAGTTGACACATTAAATCAATCGGTGAGATTCGGCAAATGAAAAACGGACAGGAGATCTCTTCAAACCATCCTCACTAGACCAGACTATCATTTTAAGTCCTTGGTGGCACAGCAGTCATAATATGTGCTTCCTGGATTTCCCCATACCTGGCAAAACAACATTTTCAAGGAGAAAATTAAAATGCCGAGAAGATTTATCTTTACCTATGCAGGTGTCCTGTGAACCCCAAAGTCCCATATCTGTGAGAAGGAAGGAAGGAGGAATTCAAATCAATAAAAGACAGTTTGTTATTTCGGAGAAAAACAAGACACAAGAAGAATATCAGAATATCCCAAAGGTGCTTTTTCAGGAGGCAACTGGACTTTGAAAAAGCCAGTTGGGACAACCATGTCCTGAATGACTGAGAATCTCTACAGACTAATATCAGAATATAATCAGTGTCAGAATCAGGGGTGAAATCCAGCAGGTTCTGACAGGTTCTGGAGAACCAGTAGCAGAAATTTTGAGAAGGTCAGAGAACTGGTAGCAGAAATTTTGAGAGGTTCAGAGAACTGATAGCAGAAATTTTGAGAGGTTCAGAGAACCGGTAGCGGAAATTTTGAGTAGTTCAGAGAACCGGCAAATACCAGCTCTGGCTGGCTCCAGGGTTGGGGTGGGAATGGAGATTTTGCAATATCCTTCCCCCAGGAGTGGGGTGGGAATGGGGATTTTGCAGTATCCTTCCCCTGCCACGCCCAGCAAGCCATGCCCACCAAGCCACACCACACCATGCCCACCAAGCCACACCCACAGAACCAGTAGTAAAAAAATTTGGATTTCACCACTGGTCAGAATCTAAATGCATACATATCTTTATCGGAAAAAAACCCACATTGTCCAATCAAAAATCTGGTTTTGGCATGCCAACTTCTCTGTAACCCTTCTCTGAGCTTGGTTATTTGCTTATAGACTTTTCTTTTCTTGGATTTATCCATGGTTTGCCTACCAGGGATTGAAAAGCTCCATAAATCGTGTGCTGGTGGGTGTTCCACATTGGCTGTTGTGACACATATTTTGAGTAACAGGGAGCCGCAGCAGAGGGGTGAAAGAGCCACATGTGGCTCCAGAGCCACAGGTTGCTGACCCCTGGACTAGACACATAAACTATGGGATCTATGGTTGAATTACCAGGGTTATTGAAATGAATATAAGTTAATTCCATTCTATCTCTAAACACGAATCTGATCTACTAATGGTCAAAGCAAATTGGCGGTAAATAAGAGTTAATCAGGGGTGGGATTCTACCGGTTTGGACCGGTTCAGGCGAACCAGTAGCTCCGACGAGCAGCTGGGAGAGAACTGGTTCGCTCCGACAATCAGGTCGGCCCACCCACCCGCCCCTGTGCTTTACTTACCGTTATCTTCTCAGATGATTGGCATGGCAGAGCAGATTGCTGGGCCTCAGCTGTGTTACTCCCAAGTGGTAATATAGAAGGTTAGTATTTGTAAAACTGCGCATGTGCACGCAGCAATCATCGAACCGGTTGTTAAACCGGCAGCATCCCACCACAGGAGTCAATGGAATTCAAGGAGGCCTGGACTTAGATCTCTTGTGAGTACAAAATGATTCCAAACTGATGACGCATTTGACCCCCCCCCCCACCTTGGGCTGAAGTAATCTCCTATATATTGGTTCCTATCGAATTAAGAAACCTTCCACCTATTTATGCCAGCTTGTCAGAAGCTAGGTAGCCTTCCTTTTTTTTTTTTATTCTTTTCTTCCTTTAATGTTCAAAGCAGTGGTGAAATGTAAAATTTGTTACTACCGGTTCTCTGGGCGTGGCTTGGTGGTGGTGGGGTAATGTGACTGGGTGAGCATGGCCAACTTTTTTTTTTTTTACTTTTAAAACCATTTTTTCTACAACTTCTTCGGCTGAAGAGGTTGTAAAATTGCTTTTAAAAGCCTCTGCCGATCAGGCAACTCAGTTGGGATCGTCAGAGCCTTTTAAAAGCATTTTTTCTACAACCTCTTCGGCCGAAGAGGTTGTTTAAAAAATGCTTTTAAAAGCCTCTGACGATCCCAGCTGAGTTGCCTGATCAGCAGAGGCTTTTTTTTCTTTTAAAAACATTTTTTCTACAACCTCTTCAGCGGATGATGAGCCGCACGATCATCAGAGGCTTTTTTCTTTTACTTTTAAAAGCATTTTTTCAGCTGAAGAGGTTGTAGAAAAAATGCTTTTAAATTTTTTTTAAAAAAAAGCCTCTGATGATTGCGTGGCTCAGCTGGGCATGGGCGGGAGGGCAGGGATGTTTGCTACCGGTTCTCCGAACCACCCACCACTATCGCTACCGGATTGGGCGATCCGGTCTGAACCGAGAGCATTTCACCCCTGGTTCAAAGTCATGAAGATATTAGAATTATTTATTTATTTATTTATTTATTTATTAGATTTCTATACCGCCCTACTCCCGAAGGACTCAGGGCGGTGCACAGCCAAACAATAAAAACACATACAATACAAAATTTAAAAAATAGAATAAAATCAAATTAAATAATTTTGGCCCCGACAAATTTAAAACCCCAAACTTTTAAAACCAATTTAAAATTGAATATATAAATACTAAAAATATTTAAAATATTTAAAATATTTAAAATTTTAAAAATCTTTTATAAAAGAGGGGGAAAATTAGGCCAGGCCGGCCTGGTGAAATAGTAAGGTCTTTAAGGCGCGGCGGAAGGTGCGCAGATCCGGGATCCTCCGTATCTCTGGGGGGAGCTCGTTCCAGATAGTAGGTGCCCCCACAGAGAAGGCTCTCCCCCTGGGGGCCGCCAGTCGGCATTGTTTGGCTGACGGCACCCGGAGGAGCCCCTCTCTATGGGAGCGTACTGGTCGGTGGGAGGCTATTGGTGGTAGTAATTAGAATTATTTCCACCCTTTCCCCACACAATAGTTGTTTTTAAATCACAAAGCACAAGTTAATCCTGGCTTTTAAAAGATATAAGCAACACAGAATCTTGTCAAACTTTCCACACATGCCAGGGAGCAGAATCAAAGCAAGACTCATATAATCTTGTAAAATGACAGAAATTTCGGATCAAAGTTGAGCAGGTAAATCAAACCTGAAATGAATGGATTAGAACAGGAAGATTGCTGTAACATTCTTTCTTTCTTTTTTATTAGAGAGACAGAAGCAGATTTTACTCAAACATGCTCTCTAATTCCCATCTGGAAAGACATTATTCTGGGAATGAAACAGGTCTGTGGAGAATTTTTTTAATGACAGCTGCAAAGTTGAAAATCTACAACTGGAACAGGCTTAATTTGTCATTCGGCAAAAGTGCTTTGTGTGCATTTGTGATTGTGCTGTTGAAAAGAGGATTCAGCCTGTTTTCAATTGATCGGGATAACACTTTTTTTTTTTTTAATTTGATTTATATGCTGCCCTTCTCCGGAGACTCAGGGCGGCTTACAATGCGTTAAGCAATAGCCTTCATCCTTTTGTATATTTTATACAAAGTCAGCTTATTGCCCCCACAAACTGGGTCCTCATTTCACCTACCTTAGAAAGGATGGAAGGCTGAGTCAACCTTGAGCTTTGGAGAGATTCGAACCAGCAGAAATTGCAGGCAGCTGTGTTAATAACAGGATGCACTAAACCACTGTACTATCAAGGCCATGCCTCCTGCTTTGAACACCCCGGAACCCAAATCAATGGCTACGTATTCAAATAACACCCAAAATTGATTGGTTGGAACATAAATATAGGTTTTATGTCCAAATCCACCAAATAAATATAACATTGAGATTACAAAAACATTGATTTTTCATTATAGATGACATTCGGCTCTAGGAGAGCATGGGAAAAAAACAGTCTAAGGCAGTAGTAGATTTCAACCTTCGCTACCGGTTCGGAACTGTGAGCTCGCACATGTGCACGCTCACTTTGCTCGCTCACAGCGCTTCTGCACATGTGCAGGACCTTCTGCGCATGTGGAGAGCATCCGTGATGACGTCCAGGTGGGTGGGCGGAGCCTCCCACCGCCACCGCTACCAGTTTGCCTGAACCAGGGTGAACTGGTAGAAACCCACCGCTGGTCTTAGGTTCTCATCTTAAACAGATGCATTAAAAGTTGGGATCGGCCATGAATTTTGGTGAGAATGGACTGGTGGGACATATAAAACATCACGGAGAAGCACATACTTTCAAAGGCATTCTGAAGAATCAAAACACCTAGCGCATGGGTCTCTCTGCAGTTCCAGTACAGGATCACATTATTTAAAAATTATTATTTATTTATTAAAGAAATGTATATAACTGCCCAGATGTCTCCAGGTCACTTACAAAATAAAAAAAAATCCACCATATAATAAAACCCATTAAAGGAAATTTATATATAATAAGGAAGGGAAAAAGATGAAAGGAAAGGGAAGTGGAGAGATGAAGGGAGAGAGGGAAGTGGAGTGGAGTGAGGCAGAGGAGAGGAGGAGAAAAGCCGAGGGAAGAGGAGAAGGAAGGAGACGGAAGAAGAGGGAAGTAGAGAGGGGAAAGGAGAGAAGGAAATGGATGAGAGGAGAGGAGTAGGAGAGAGGGAAGTGGAGTAGAGGAGAGAGAAGATGCAAAGGTGCTGCTAAATGCAAAATTATTATTTTTTTCAAAAGTTGAAGATGAATATCTGTTCAGAAATAAACAGCGCCAACTGGTTCAACCAGAGATATGTTTATGTTTATTAATGTCTAATAAAATTTACCGTAGTTCCTAATTTGCAGCCTTCACCCGACAGGGATCATGCTGTATAATTTATGCTCATATATATAAAAAAAATCTTTACTAACTTGGACCTCATAAATTTGATCATTTCATAATTTAGAGTTAAATTTCTTCTTTTAATGAAAGAGAAGTTAATGTGACAGTTATTAATGCTATTTTAGTGTGTTTAAAATTACCGCATTATGATAAAACAGTATTTAAGGGTTTGGTTTTTTTTTTTAAAAAAAAAAAGTATATTTCAGCTCAAAATGAAATCTTAACGGCTTTAATTTTTGTGAGTCTGACACTGAATTTCAAAGCATTGTAGTGTCAATTGGAAAAATGATTCCCATGAAGATGAATGATATAATGGAACTCAGAACTGGAAAACCCTGAAGAGCAAAGTCTGATGAATGTGTGAATCTGCCCAAATTATAGTCAAGTATTTCTATAATCGTGACATATGTTGTCTTCATAGTCCATAAAACCAGAATCAACATTACACATCTGTGATTAAGGCTCAAGTATAGGTAGTCCTCAACTTACCATCACAATTGAACCCAAAATTTCTGTTCCTTAGAGAGACCGTTGTTAAGTGACTTTTGCCCCATTTTATGACCTTTCTTGCCACAGTTGTTAAGTGAATCACTGCATTTGTCAAGTTAATAATACAGTTGTTAAGTGACTTGGGCTTCCCCTCTGTCTTTGATTGTCAGAATGTCACTGAAGGTCAGGGATGGGTTAGAGAAACCTCTGCTACCGGTTTGCAACAGGAGCGTGTATGCATGCACAAATAGTTCATGATGATGTCCAGGCGGGTGGGCAGAGCCTTCCACTCCCGTTACTACCGGTTCGCAAGTACCGGACCGAACCGGGATCAACCCACCACTGCTAAGGGTGAACCACACTTGCAATTTTGCATCCAGTTTTGGTCGCCACGATATAAAAAAAGATGTTGAGACTCTAGAAAGAGTGCAGAGAAGAGCAACAAAGAGGATTAGGGGACTAGAGGCTAAAACAGATGAGGAATGTCTACGGAGATTCTCAGTCATCCAGGTTGTCCCAAAGGTGCTTTTTCAAGAGGCCACTGGACTTTCTGTTTTTTCTTTGAAGATGTTTCACTTCTCATCCAAGAAGCTTCTTCAGCTCTGACTGGATGGTGGGGAATGGAAGGCTTTATACTCCTTGCAGACAGCTGGTCATTTGCATCCTTTTACAGAGTCGTTGAGACCACTTGGAAGTTTGTCTGTGCCCTCAGGGTCACCTGAGTAGTGCATATAAGGAGGAATGGTTGCAGGAACTGGATATGTCTAGTTTAATGAAAAGAAGGACTAGGGGAGACATGATAGCAGTCTTCCAATATTTGAGGGGCTGCCACAAAGAAGAGTGGGGTCAACCTATTCTCCAAAGCACCTGAAGGCAGGACAAGAAGCAATGGTTGGAAACGAATCAAGGAGAAAACCAATCTAGAACTAAGGATCAATTTCAGGACTGTGAGAACAATGAATCAGTGTAACAACTTTTAGCAACAGAGTGGTCAACGCCTGGAATGCTCTACCCGGCTCCGTTGTTAACAGCCTCAAATCCTCACAGCTTCAACCTCAAACTGTCTACTGTGGACCTCACCCCATTCCTAAGAGGTCCGTAAAGGGGGCGTGCATAAGCACACCAGCGTGCCTTCCGTCCCTGTCTTACTGTCCCCATTTATCTGTACTTACTTCCTCTTCTGACCCAGGCCCACGTAGTTAGTATTAAATACAAAACAGTTCCAAAAAACAAACAGATTTTATTAAAACAGCTGAGAATTAACTCATTCTCAGCGTATTCCAAATGAAATGAAAGCAAAGTCCTTAAAACACCATTCTTCAGTTTATCTCTGACCTTGGAATAATTAGGCAAACTGCCAAAGGCTTTTCTTGGCAACAGTTCAGGAACAGAAGACGCTGACAAGAAAGAAATACATCCAAACACGAAGCAAATCTCTCAACGGTTGTTTTCCAGTAAAGAGGCCAAGAGCCATTGCTGGTCTTTTAAGCCTTATGGGAGGGGCCAATCATCTCTTGGACCTACTCCCGAGTCGTCCTCTCTGCTTTAGCTGCTCCTGCCTTCTGGCAGCTCTTCTCATACGTGCACTAGGAACAGGCTCCTCCTGTTCCTCTGCCTCTCTACTGTCAGCCTCTGGAGGCTCTGAAGTCTGTGCATCACTCCCCAATGGCCCTGGCCCCATCTCTGCCTCCGATGCAGAGCCCTCATCCGGGCCTTCCCCAGCCTCCAGGACTGGCCCATGTTCTTCCTCAGCCTCATCGCTGTCCGATTCCACTGCCAGCTCCGCAGGCTGCTGGTGGACCACAACACTTCCTTTGTTTATGTTTATGTTTACACCTATACCTGCTATCTTGTACATGTTTGACAAACAAATAAATAAATAAAATAAACTTGCCTCCAGAAGTTGTAGATGCTTCAACACTGGAAGTTTTTAAGAAGAGATTGGACAACCATTTGTCTGAAAATAGTATAGGCTTTCCTGCTTGAGCAGAGATTGGACTAGAAGATCTCCAAGGTGCCTTCCAACTCTGTTATTCTGTTAACTTACAACGTGATTTTCGGAAGGAATCCTTCTATTATTCCAAAGAATGGACAGACATTCTCCCACTCAAGTTCTCTGCAAGGCCTTGCCTGGTCTACATGGATTGTCTTTTGGCTTCACCAAGATCAGGGGTGTCAAACTCAAAGCCCGGGGATGAGATCTGGAAACAGCAAAGGACCGGCCCACGGTGCCTCTGCCGGTGAAAACGGAGCTCGGGAGGGTTGCAGGAAGCCATTGCAGTCAAAAATGGAGCTCGTAAGGGCCACGAGTGGCACTCCCAAGCTTTGTTATCTCTGGCAGAAAGTTGCAGAAGGCCATCGCAGCTGAAAATGGAGCTCGCAAGGGCCACAGGGGGCACTCCCAAGCTTCATTTTCACTGGCAGAGTGTTGCAGGAGGCTGTTGCAGCCGAAAACGGAGCTCGGAAGCCTGGTTTTGCTGGCAGAGTGCTCAGGTCATCACAGGCGCCGTGACATGAGTGATGTCGAGCTGGCCACGCCCACCCTGGCCACGCCCACCCCGGCTCCCCAAGGTCAAACACAACCCTGATGTGGCCCTCAATGAAATTGAATTTGACACCCCTGACCAAGTTCATAAAGTTTTTTTTTACCGCAAAGCTCTGAACGATCCATATGTCTTTTCGGTGCACCAGGCGCTAGGCCAGAAGCAGAGTAGCATAAGGGTATTTGAAGGTGATGCGTGCTGTCATTTGATGAACAGAAATGGAAGGGTGGGAGGCGCTCTGGCAGCCGAAGCCTTGGCCTTGATAACTTGTGATGGTGACCAGGTGGGGTGTGTTATCTTAATAGTCTGGAGCTCTTGTGAATTATTTGCTGATAGATGTAAACAGCTGTTATTCTTGGTAATGGAAAGCAATTAGAAACATCTGTACTCTTGGCTATGAGTAATGCGCACTTCCCTCATGGCTCCCAAGTGCCAATTGGAAATAATAACTACATCATCAGAATGGGGCTGGCAAATATAACCTGCATTCTGGACCAATGATTAGTAGTGAGCTGTGAAGAACAAGAGGTGAAGAGCAGAAGGAAGAGATGGCCCCTGTCCTAGAAGAGCAGAAACTTCCAAAATGTTCCAGAAAAACCCCCAACTCCAAATAAAAACTCTGAAGCAAGCATTTTACAAAGTTCTATTTACTAAAATAGGTAAACTGGCACATCTGGGAAAACCTGAATCTGAGAGGTCTGGGTTTTCCCTCAGTAAATCAAAACTCCCAAAACCATCCCCTCACTCCTCAGTCGATCACATGCTCCAATCATCCGTCCCATCTTGAGACAGCACTCCGACCATTCCTTCTCCAGATGCAGGATCGGCCTGACCTTGACTGACAGGAAGAATGCTATTTTGTCTACAGACAACCCCTCTACTAAATCTCCCCTCCTACTTTCCCACACAGGAGAAGGTGGCAGCATGGAAGCTTCCGGTTTAATATGGCTTCCAAAGCTGACAGGCATCCCCCCCCCCCATTTCACATCCTGAAAAATAAGTTCCAAAGGTGCTTTTTTTCAAGAGGCAATTGGACTTTCTGGTTTTGCTTTGAAGACGTTTCACTTCTCACCCAAGAAGCTTCTTCAGCTCTGACTGGATGATGGGGAATCAGGGGTGGGATTCTACTGGTTAGGACTGATTCAGGCAAACTGATAGCTCTGACGATCAGCTGGGAGCGAACCGGTTCACTCTGACAATCAGGTGGGCCCACCCGCTCCTGCGCTTTACTGACCTATATCTTCTAAGCTGATTCATGCAGCAGAGCGGATTGCCATGCCTCAGCTGTGTTACTCCCCAGCAGTAATGCAGAAGGTAAGTTTTCGTAAAACTGTGCATATGTGCACAGCGCGCATCAGCCATGTGCTTGCACAAAGCACGCGATCTCCAAACCGCTTGTTAAACTGGCAGGATCCCACCACTGTGGGGAATGGAAGGATTTATACAAATGGCCAGCTGTCTGCAAGGAGTGTCTTCTCAGCCCATTCGCCGAAACACCGTTTGTCCCAGGCCTTTGGCCACACATGACAGTTGGCTGCCAGCCAATTGGGTGGTAGGCAGAAGCCACAGTTCTTCTGCGCATGCACAGATCACCCATGATGACGTCTGGGTCAGTGGGAAGAGCCTCCTGCTGGTTTTACTACTGGTTCTTGTGAACCGGTCCGAACCAGGGGCAACTCACCACCGGATTACATGTATTTGAGTCTTTTGGTTTATCCTCCCAAAGGGTTATTTACAGTGGTGGGATTCAGCCAGTTCTCACCACTTTGGGAGAACCAGTTGTTAACTTTCTGAGCAGTTTGGCAAACTGGTTGTTGAAAGAAATCATCAGGGCAGAGAACCGGTTGTTAAATTACTTGAATCCCACCCCTGGTTATTTAAGCCTTCTAAGATCCTCAACTGCATTGGTTCTGAATACTTTGCAGAAAGTTGGCTGTGAAAAGCTGAACCATAGGAAAGGCTGAGCGCCAAAGAATTGAGGCCTTTGAATTATGGTGCTGGAGAAGATTCCTGCGAGTCCCTTGGACTGCAAGGCGATCCAACCGGTCAGTCCTAGAGGAGATCAACCCTGGCTGCTCTTTAGAAGGCCAGATCCTGAAGACAAAACTCAAATACTTTGGCCACCTAATGAGAAGGAAGGACTCACTGGAGAAGGGCCTAATGCTGGGAAAGATTGAGGGCAAAAGAAGAATGGGATGGCAGAGAACAAGGTGGTTGCATGGAGTCACTGAAACAGTAGGTGTGAGCTTAAATGGACTCCGGAGGACAGGCTCTTAAATGGACCTGGTAGAGGACAGGAAGGCCTGGAGGAACATTGTCCATGGGGTCGCGATGGGTCAGACACGCCTTCGCAACTAACAACAACAACAACTTTGCAGAAGATGGTAGAAACAGAAGGATGTGAGTTAATGTTTCTTCTAGAGAGTAACATGGGAAGACATGCATGAGAGGTTCCCGCTCTGTATCTTGAGCTTCCACCTCTACACCGTGCCAGCTGATTGTCAAACTATACAGAAGCGAACATTTGAATCATGCCAACATCTGCTGAAGCCCCTCTTCCTCCTACCTATTGCTGTTACATGATGTATGAGGCAGCTGACAATCTGTAAGTTGTTTTTTGGCTGTGAAACGTTAAGATAACCAAAATAGGAACACCGCGGATAAATAAAGACACAGTTTCACCGGCGGGAAGGAGGTTTTTTTGCATTCTGCAATGCGAGTGTCAGGCTCCTGATAGGAAGGATGTTTGTTGTTTGGTGGGGTAATAGGGGAGCAGGAGAGAAAAGCCGAACACGTTGGCAGTGTGTATCTCTCCCGGGAACTGTTGCTTCCATCGCCATTTAATCCTCAGCTTTGGCGGCTGCCTTGGCAGTCGCACCGCTCCATGAGTGCCAATTGTTCAGTCTTGAGATGGGAACACCTGTTTATTAGCATTTGGTTGAGCACACATAGCATATTTCATGGAGACAGCCGAGGGAGGAAAACATTTCTGACAATAATAATAACAGATACCATGCAGGTTGAAAGCCCCTTCCTTTTCATCATGGTCACCTGCTTCGTACATTTACCTATATGACCTTTGGACTCAATTTGAGAGTTCTGGAGAACAGCTCATTCTTCTTTCTATTATGGACTCTTGTAGAGAGGCTCAAACGCTGATTGAATAAAGAAAGCTCCTTTCACCCGTGACATTTCTGAAAGCCGATGAAGGCAAATATATGGATAATGTTGCAGGATCCAATCTGAGTTGGTCATCGGTGTTGGAAGAAATATCCATCTGGTTCAGTTCCAAGCCGGGAGAAAGGTTCTAGAG
The DNA here is from genome assembly GCF_029531705.1 of Pantherophis guttatus. The sequence goes on from NW_026844017.1 coordinate 99,944,354, forward strand.
ACAAAATGGAGGCTGGAGGCTGATTGGAAAGATGGTTTAATAATGAAGCAGAAGCACATGGGGTCTGGGCAGCTGATCACATGGAGTTGAGAGTGGGGTGGGTGAGTTTATACCTTCTCTGAACTTTGCACTTGAGCTTCCTGTTCCTGTGCAAGAACATGTATTCTATTGGCTGTTGTAGGGGTTATGTAGGGGTCATAGCTGGCTCTATAGGCAAAGTACAAATCCTAGGTGTTTCTCTGAGCTAAGTTTGGTTGATGTTTGATCTGCTCTGAGATGTTGCAATGAAGGAGCTTGTGTTCTGAAAGGGTGTTGGGCAATTCCTATTATGGCTTAATGGCTTTGTCCTGGTTTGGATCTTGAGTGAGGGCTAATCTTATCACTCTGCCTTTGTTCAGACTTTGCTGCAGAGAGTAATGGATTACCAAATCTGCATTTCTAAAAGCTGCCCCAGATCAGTATCTGCTTGGGGGCAGGAAGCTGAGGCTCTGAGTTTCTGTCTCCCTTAAGATTTTTTAATTTCTCTTTTAGGGGAAATATTGTATCCTGCCTTTTTTTATTATTATTCTTCAAAATATTTCATTCTTCTAGGATGGAGGGGGGTGGCTTCCCACACCAGGACCAGGGGTTTATTCTTCCAAGCTTTTGAGCTCGTGCTGGAGCACATCCTCAGCGAACTTCTCTTTCTCCAGAATATGTACACTGGGCTGCTCTACATATTATACAATACATATTCTGGAGAGGAAGAAAGTCTCTGAGGATGGGCTCCAGCACAAGCCTGAAAGCTTGGAAGAGTAAATCTTTAGCCCCGGTGACCGACTCATATTGGATTCTGCAAGTCTGAAAGCATTCATATCCTATCAATTTTAGCACTTTCCACCGCCAGCTAATGAACTGTATATTCTCTTTTTCCTAGGCATCTGTTGTGGTCCGCCAGCAGCCTGCGGAGCGGGCAGCAGAGTCGGACAGTGAGGAGGCTGGGAAGGAACATGGGCCAGTCCTGGACTCTGGGAAAGGCTCGGACGAGGGCTCTGCGTCAGAGGCAGAGATGGGACCAGGGCCATCTGGGAGTTATGTGTTGACTCCGGAGCCTCCAGAGTTTGACATCAGCGAGGCAGAGGAACAGGGGGAGCCTGTTCCCAGTGCGCGATGCGCAGAGCTGCCAGAAGGCAAGAACGGTTAAGACAAAAGGGGCGACTCAGGAGTAAGGCTTGGAGGCGATTGGCCCCTCCCATAAGACATAAAGGAGGAGCAAAGGCACATGAGCCTTTGCAGGAAGCAACTTTGTTCGTGCTGGTCGCTTTAATTTCTGAAGCTCCGTTTTGACTCTGTGCTCCGTGTGGCCTTGCAAAGCTAATTGCCAATTAGGTCTTTGGCAGCGTGTCAAGGGAGATAAAGGTGGGTGCTTATCAGCCTTATCCCGAAGGACTGTGGAGTCAGACTTCTGTCGGACTTTTTACAAACTATTTGTGACTCATCGCGGGCTGGGAATGAACAGAATTTGCAGCCGTTGAAATAAAAAGAGGGTTTTTGGGACTAATTGTGTGCTTTTTACTGTCTCAGGAAGCCTAGGTCAGAACAGCATCTCCTGAAAGTTCAGAAAGAAAAGAAATTCAGTGATCTCCTGAGAATGTAGGGCATCATCAAAGGAGGAGTAACAGAATGACAGAGTTGGAAGGGAACTTGGAGGTCTTCTAGTTCAGCCCTCTGTTCACTCTATACCAGAGGTGCCAAACTCAAGGCCCGCTGGCCGGATCTGGCGTGCAATGTGGGTAGATCTGGCCCACAGGGCTGCCCTGGAAACAGCAAAGGGCTGGCCCCCGCCACCCTGGCCCAACCCAGCCAGGCGCTCCCTTAGGGTACATGCACAGGAGGTGGAGAGCGCGCTGGGGGTTGGTGGTGTCCGGCAGCAGCTGCAGCTCATTGACCCCTCTCTGCCTCATCCTGCCCAACCTTGCCTTGCCCCGTAATGGCACTGACAGCAGCAGCAGGAGGCCCAAGGAGGAGGGAAGCATGGCCGGATGCCCCCTAGGCTGTGCCCTGGGAGTTTGAGAGCCAGCCACGCTCACCTGGCCATGCCCACCTCATAGTTTTTCTTGCAACTGGCTGTTCTGTCCCCCTTCCTCACACAGGCAAACGTAATACCAAGCACGCCTGCCAATATTTTATTAGGTAAACAGATTAGAATTCTTGGCAGACCAAGGTTTTGGCAGCAAACTGCCGAATGCCTGCCAAGACCGTTTTCACTCCCATAAAGCAGAAGAGGACTTATCTTCAGTCCGTTCCAGGAGCAACAAATTATCCACGAGACAAGAGTTTAGTCAATGTTCAGTCCAAAATATATCCAAGCCGAATTTCAGAGATCACGATGTGACTTTCAGAGTTTAACTTTGTCCGTCACAAAGCCTGAAGAGTAATCCCACCCACTTTTATTCCTGGTGGGGCGTGGCTCCGTGACTCAGCTCAATCTCTGGCCCTCCCATGCCTCTTCTGTTGCTGCGCACGCTTCTCCCTCTGACGCTGCCTGGGATCAAGCCAGGATTCATCATCCTCGCTCCCTATCAATTGGTGCTCCGATATGCCTTCCTCCTGGCACATCCCAGGCTGTTCCTCCTGGCCCTTGGATGGAACCTGAGGCATTGTCAGAAAGGAGGGTCTTGGAGAGGGAGACCTTGTCAGTTCCTCCCCATCACTTCTGAGTCCTCTTCCTCTGTTAGGACAGGCTCGAGAGTCAAGGTCAACCATAATGCTCATGCGGCCCACCATGAAAATGAGAACCCTAACCGTAACCCTGCTCTATACCATTTCAGACAAATTGTTGTCCAATTTCTTCTTAAAAACTTCCAGTGTTAGAGCACCCACAACTTCTGGAGGCAAGTCGTCCCACTGATTAATTTTTCTGTCAGGAAATTTCTCCTTAGTTCTAGGTTGGTTCTCTCCTTGATTAGTTTCCATCCATTGCTTCTTGTCCTGCTTTCAGGTGTTTGATCTATTGTTCAGTTCCTCTTTCCATTCATTGAAGTCAAACTACAAAATAGCTTGGTGCCAGATCATCTTAAAAGGCAGGTTTTGCTTGGACCTAACCATGAACTATGACCACATCCTCTCCATGTCTGGCTTTGAGGTATCTTACTATTCTAGATTTTTGTTGAACAAAAACTTTTTCAATTACTTTATGCCATCTTTGGAGGTCCTCGCCAAGATGATACTCTGGTGCCATTTTTACTTTTCCTTTCGGTGCTGGGAGAAAGTGTTTCTATAACTACAACTTTAAGTTTCTATTTTGGTTGGGTTTTAATCACTTTATCCTGCCTTGTCTGCATTGATGATCGTTATTCTAACGGAGGGTTTTATACATCTTATATTAGCTCAATAATAAAAATATGAAAGCCATCTGGAAATCCAGATTCTTTTTTAGAAAAAAAAAATCCATTTTATTATACTGCTGCCTTTGACATGGCAATTTTTGGGCCCAACACATTTTGATGAGGATTTTTAAAAATAATCTGAAGAAGTATTTGTGAGGCTAAATATGTGGGAGGGGGGGCTTATGGGAGAATTTTCCATTTTTCAAAGTTCAGCCTAGAAAAATTAAAAACGGAGTGTCAGGGTTCCAAGTAATAATCCCCTAGTAAGCAGAACTCCTCAAAGAATAGCTTTATTGGAAATGTCATATTGGTACAGATCTGGTGAAAACCGACTCTGAAGGTTCCCTCAGTTTTAACCTACCGTATTTTTCGGAGTATAAGACACACTTCCCCCCCCAAAAAAATAGAGGGTGAAAATCTGGGTGTGTCTTATACTCCGAATGTACCCCCGCCCAGCCTCTGAAACAGAGATTTCAGAGGCTGAAAAAAGCCTCTGAAAGAAGCTTCAGAAAAAAAGCCTCCGAAACAGAGCTTTCTGAAGCTCTGTTTCGGAGGCTTTCAGAGGCAGAAAAAAACGTTTTTTCTGAAACAGAGTTTCAGAAATTTCAGAGGCAGGAAAAAAAGAGAAAGGCACAGAGCTCACAACCAATGAACCTGTTGCTAAAATTCACCTCTGGAAACAGCTGATTGGGGGTATTCCGGGAGGCCGATCCACCCGCCAACCAGTTTTTTTCCTTATTTTCCTCTCCAAAAACTAAGGTGCGTCTTATACTCTGAAAAATACGGTCGTTAAAAAAGAAAGTTTTCCCACAACCCCAAACAATCAGTCACATGGCCCAATCAAGGCACTGTCTAGTTGTCTGGTGACCTCAATCCTCCTTCCATGATCCTGTTCCCAGTGTGCGCATGTGCAGAGTTGCCAGACGAAAGGAACAGCTAAGGAACGAGGGTCGATTTGGGAGTAAGGTCACAGGTGGACGATGAAGGGCCCCTCCCATAGGGAATAAAAGAGGAGCAAAAGGGGAGGAGTGTTTGCAGGAGACAATTAGTTCATTTCTGCATTCTTGCCAAGTATTGTCGGTTACAGTGTGGAGTCTGAAAGATATCCTCCTGGCCACTCTCCAAGCCTGATAAAGGTCGGTAATTGTCAACTATCTTCAAAGACTGTGGGAGAGGAAAGACTTTGCTGGAGAGGAATTCACTGTAAATTAAATAAAAGGGGTTTATCGGGACGAGGACTTGGCTTCATGCTGCTGGGGAAGCCTAGGTCAGAACAGTATCCAAAGGGGGGGAAAATATAGAAGTTGTATGTATAATCTTTGGGCTACAACAGTTAAGCTAGCGTAGGAAATTAGCACCCACCCCATTCCTAGAGGAATGAAATATTTCAGGAAATATTAAAAAGGCAGAATATTATGTTTCCCTGGATGAGAAATGGAGAAGCATGTTTTAAAGACGAAGCAGCTCCCATCTTCCTGCTCCCACCCTTTGTCAATGGGCCAGAGGCAGAAACTGAATCTTTGTCAATGGACCATCATCTGCAACACAATAGGATCCATCTAGCAACAGAAACTAACACAATAGGACCCATCTAGCAACAGAAACTCACCACATGGCACCTGGGAAGATTACATCAGCCAGCAAGGCTAGCTAAGAACCCCACCCCCTGGGAGTCTGACAACCAATCAGGATACTCTTTTGGGGCCCCAGGAAGTTCAAAGCCAGAGAGGGCATAAAACCCGGGGACTCGCAGCATCTCCCCCCTTTTCTGTTCAGGAACTCAAACCATGTGATCCTGTCCACCATTAAACCATCTTTCCAAGCAGTCTCCAGGTTTCCAGTGTCTTTTTCCACCCTTGGAGCTGAACCCAGAAGGATATTTCTTCCTACACTAGCAATATTTTGCTTTGCAGCATGCCATCTTCTTCCTGAAGGTACCTGACTCCGTTCCAAACAGAAGGGGCCCCAAAACAGGATGGCAGGAGAATTTTTGGATACTTCTGGGCAGCCAAGCCTGGGAACTAAAGGTCACAGGAAGAAATATACTTCTATTTCTCAAAAGCCTCCCTATGTTCTGCTGTAGCTGCTGATGTTGTCATTGCTTTCTGTGACTTGTGATATGGGGGGAAGGGGGGGGCAGGGGGCGGCGGCAGAAGGCCGCTTGCCAACCAGAGCAGAATGCCATTATGAGAGGAGGCTGCTGTGGGCTGCCGCGATCACCAGGAATTTATCACTGCAAGCATTGATCATCACGGACTCCTTCACCAAATGACTTTGGATGACCCAGGTTTTGGCAAGCGATCTTGGAGACCTGCGTGGCAATGATTATTAAACCGAGTATCCGTGTAATCGAATTGGGGAAGGGTGTGTGTGTGTGTTGGGTGGGGGAAAGATTGCATTGGAGCGGGCGGCAATATTTCATAAAGTCCCTACATGCAGAACAGGGGAAGATTTGTTCCAGTTGTCCAGGCGGCTGGACAGACTGTTGGGGAAATGGGCACGCCTGGATATTGCTCATTTGGCAGCCAAATGAGCAGGGGAGATTGGCATTCCTGGTATGTTGGCCACAAGGAGCAAGAACGAAGAACGGAGTTGGATTCCACATCAAATAAGTGCCCAGAATGTTTCAACATCATTTGTTTCATAATCATCTTGAGGCACCCAAAACACGTTCATCTCCATAACAGAATAAGAGAGCTGGAAGGGACCTTGGAGGACTTCTAGTCCAACCCCCTGTTTAGGCAGGAAACCCTACACCACTTCAGACAAATGGCTGCCCAATCGCTTCTTAAAAACTTCCAGTGTTGGAGCATTCACAACTTCTGGAGGCAAGTGGTTCCACTGATTCATTATTCTAACTATCAGGAAATTTCTCCTTAGTTCTAGGTGGCTTCTCTCCTTGATTATTTTCCATCCATTTTTCTTGTCCAGCCTCCTGGTACAGTGCTTTTGAAAACTAGAGAGCTTCGTAGGGTATAACTCTACCTGCAGTTCGTCACTGCGTTTTTGTATTTACCAGCTGAGCTCATTATTTCTGGACTGTCAGACTTTCCGTAGCTTGCCAAAGTTTCTTATCAGTAACTGATACTCCGCGTGTCCGCATTCTTTCACTTGCTTCTTCACTTTTCTTTGTTCTCTTGCCAAGAGAAGTCCGGCTGCAGAGATGTAGTCGGTAGGAACTTTATCAAAATGTAACAATTTAATTATTTTTTAGATTAGTAAGATGTTTTATTTTCTTCTTTACAATAAATATGAGTTTAATTATAAGATGTATTCCGGTTTTATTTTTCAAAGGTATACACAAGGAAAATGCCACGATCCAGGCAATTACCCCAGGAAGGTAACGGGCCTAATTGCCTCTGACACAGTTGTTCTCTCTAACAGGAAATAAAGCCACCAGTTCAGCTGAGGGTTAGGGTTAGGGTAGCTTTGATTCTTAAACTGAAAAGATGAACAGGATGGTCTAAATCTGGTTCTTAAGACTTGACTGGCTATCCCAGGGGTCTGCAACCTTAAACACTCAAAGAGCCATTTGGACCCGTTTCCCACAGAAAAGAAAACACCGGGAGCCACAAAACCCTTCCCGTGCCTGACTATTTCTTGAGCTGCCATATAGTGGCATATAGCTGCCACTATATAGCATATGTAGTTGAATTAAACGTTCTGTTTTCTTCTGAAACTTTTCTTTTCTTGGATTTATCCATGGTTGGCCTACCAGGGGTTGAAAAGCTCAATAAATCACGTGCTGGTAGGTGTCGCACATTGGCGGTTGTGATGTATATTTTGAGTGACAGGGAGCCGCAGCAGAGAGGTGAATGAGCCACATGTGGCTCCAGAACCACAGGTTGCTGACCTCTGGACTATCCTAAAAAACAGAATGCATCGGTTTGAGGTCATTGAGTTTGACCTTGAGGTAATCCCAGCAAAAGAATTCTCAAATGATCACAAAATGAAATTCAGTGGTGAGAAAAAAATAAGGTTTTACACTTAGGCGAGAAAAACCAAATATACAGTCTGTAGAGATTCTCAGTCATCCAGGTCATGGTTGTCCCAAAGGTGCTTTTACAGAAGGCAACTACACCTTCTTATTTTTTCTTTTTGAAGACGTTTCGCTTCTCATCCAAGAAGCTTCTTCAGCTCTTCAGCCCTCCACATTATCCTGTCAGAGCTGAAGAAGCTTCTTGGATGAGAAGCGAAACGTCTTCAAAAGAAAAAACAAGAAAGTCCAGTTGCCTCCTGAAAAATCCAATTGTACAGGTACAGATTAGGTGATACTTGATTCAATAGCAGTAACTAAGAGAAGGGTCTTGGAACCCTAATGGACATTCACTTAAATTATGAGCCAATGTGATGCAAAACCACTGCAATCCTAGCTTGCATTGATAGTGGGATAGAATCAAGATCACATGACGTGTTAATACCACTTTATAATGCCTTGTAAAACCACATTTGGACTGGTTTTACAAAACTGCATCCAGTTTTGGTCATCACGATATAAAAAAATGTTGAGACTCTAGAAAGGGTACAGAGGAAAGCAATAAAGACGATTAGGGGACTGGAGCAGGGGTGGGTTCTAAATTTTTTTACTACCGGTTCTGTGGGCGTGGCTTATTTTGTGGGCATGACTTGATGGTCATGTGACAGGATTTAGCAGAGGTACTGATCTACCAGGCTTTTAACTGCTTGCAGAGCTGTACCGATCTACCCATTCATTTTTGCAGGCACTGATCTACTCATGTATTTTTGCAGGCACTGGTCTACTCATTTGTTTTCTTTTACCACTGATCAGCTGTAGGGCGGCCCTTTGAAGAGTTTAAACAGTTTTTTTTCCCTCTAGTCATCAGCTGGGACTCAGGAGGCAGCAATAGATTGGGGGTGGGGCCAAATAAAAGGTAAGAATAACCCGGGGGGGTGAGGAGGCGGGGGGGCAGAACCGGTTCGGTGACATCATATCATCACCGCTACCGGCTCGGGAGAACCAGGCCGACCCGGGAGGAACCCACCACTGGACTGGAGGCTAAAACATATAAAGATCGGTTGCAGGAATTGGACATGTCTAGTCTAGTGAAAAGTAGGACTAATAGAGATATGACAGCAGTCTTCCAATATTTAACGGGCTGCCACAAAGAAGAGGGGGTCAATTTATTTTCCAAAGCACCTGAGGGCAGGACAAGAAGCAATGGATGGAAACTAATCAAGGAGAGAAGCAACCTAGAACTAAGGAGAAATTTCCTGACAGGGAAAACCATTATTCAATGGAATGGCTTGTTTTCAGAAGTTGCGAATGCTCCAACACTGGAGATTTTTAAGACGAGACTGGACGGCCATTTGTCTGGAATGGTGTAGGATTTCCTGCCTGAGCAGGGGGTTGGACTAGAAGACCTCCAAGGTCCCTTCCAACTCTGTTATTTTGTTTTTCAAGCTGAACCTCTTTCCCGTTCCGCATATTTCAATTCTCAAAAAATAACAAAAAAATGGTAAATAGCGTCCCCATTTAACACCCGCACTCTTTTTTTTAACCAGAGAATATGGAGAATATGGAGTTAATATACGTCCCTCTCCAGATTCCCCCCCCCCCCACAAAGACCACATTGGAAGAAGTATACCTTATTCTATTTATTTGTGTGCTAAGTCATTCTACCCTATACTACAACAACAGCGTATATAATCCAGACAAAATGACACCTCCTGGCCTGATTCCAACCCCCATTTCAACTAAACTGATCAGCTGCATTGCAAACTCTGATGCTGGAAGCATCTCTCATTTGGAACATTTCCAAATGAGTCTTTTAACATGCGGTGGATGTGCTTTTTTCTTGGAACTGATCTGATCTCAGATGAAGATTGAAATCTTAGCACCACAGTCTTCATTTGTAGCCTTCTGCTTTCCTCCTCCTCCTCCTCTTCCAACTTGCCTCCAGAAGTGGTGGGTGCTTCAACATCAGAGATGTTGGAAGGAATATCCATCTGGTTCAGTTCCAAGCCGGGAGAAAGGCACTGGGGACAAAATGGAGGCTGGAGGTTGATTGGAAAGATAGTTTAATGATGAAGCAGAAGCACATGGGTGGTCCTGGGCAGCTGACCACATGGAGTTGAGAGTGAGGGGTTTTTATACGTTCGCTTGGACTTTGCACTTGAGCTTCCTGTTCCTGTGCAAGAACATGTATTCTATTGGCTGTTGTCAGACTCCCATGTACAAATCTTAGGAGTTTGTCTGAGCTACGTTGGGTTGAAGTTTGGGCTGATGCAATGAAGGGGCTTGTCGGGCAATTCCTATTGTGGCTGAGGGCTAAACCTACCTTTGTCCAGACCTTGCTGCAGGGAATTTGCTTATGAATAGAGCTATCTAGCTCTTAAGTGCTGACATCTGCTGAGGGCTATTAAGAAAGGTGGGGACCGCTTTCTGTCTCCAAGAGCATATTTCCCCCTTTAAGGAAATACAATATTCTTCCTTTTTAATATTTCCTAAAACATTTCATTCTTCTAGGAGAGGGGTGGGTGACAACTTTTTACAGAGGTTTTTAAGAAGAGTCTGGAAAGCCACTTGTCTGGAATGGGGTAGGGTTTCCTGCTTGAACAGGGGGTTGGATTAGAAAACCTCCAAGGTCCCTTCCAATTTTGTTATTCCTCCTCTTCCTCCAAGTTCATTAAGGAACCCAACACCTTTAGACAGGTCCTTCTGGAAACCAGCTTCACAACCTAGTTTGGTGTTTTTTCCAAAAAAAAAACCCAACCCAATAAATTACAACTTATTGCTAATTATTGTTGTTTTCCTGGCAAGTGCTATTCGATTGGCAAATTCGGGGCTCTGTTTGCTGCCTTTAAAGCCAGAGATAAATTTAAACATTCAGCTTCAAAAGCCATCCATCTTCTTGATGGGAATCTGTTCTAATGGCAGGGTTTTTAGCCTGAACATTCATTACACCCTGTCCATCCATCATGCCGGATCAAGCCAATGGGTTCGGCCCTGGCGAATGAATGACAAGGCTCATAATCTGCATAAGGTATCTATCGAGGTAATTGTTTGTGTTCGCCTTAAGAGAGAAAAGGGGGCTTGAGTCCCTCAGCAAGTGTGACTGGCTACCTCAGAAGACATCTGCAAGTCAAGACAGTTTTTCCATCTGAGGCAAAGCTTGTCTGTTTTGATAAATAAGGAGGGAAGAGTCTGTGCTTGTGACTTGACAACTCACTCTTGAAAGAACAAGATGATGTACAACGCAGGCAACGCTTATCTGAAACGGCTAAGGGAATATCTTAAGTACACCACAAATCAGAAGTCTGGGCCACCCAAAATCCCATCGCCTTCAATTGATGTTGACAAGAAGCAAGTCAGGAGAAAAAAACAGGGGGAAGATTAAAAGATGTCGGAACATTTTTCTCACACGATATTTTGCAACACTGGAATATGTGTTCTATAAGTCATGCGCCAGATGTAAAACCACTTCATCAATAAACATTTACTATATATATAAAAACTCCATCCTTTGGCACTTTCTTATGGTATTGTAGGAAGTTAGCACCCACCCCTCTTCTAGAAAAATGAAATATTTTAGGAAATATTAAAAGGGCAGAATATTTCCCCTAAAAGGGAGGCAGAAACTCAGCACCCCCACCTTTGTCAATGGGTCATTAAGGCCTGGGCCAGTCTATTCTACACAATAAAGATCTTCCCCTTTCATTACATCATCACCCAGCAAGGCTCAACCAAACTTGGGATTCAAAAACACAACCTACAAAGTTACCCTGCAGGTCCCCATGGGAGTCTGATAACCAATCAGAATATTGTCAGCGCCTTTTAAAAGCATTTTTTTTTTACAACCTCTTCAGATGAAGGGATTGTAGAAAAAATACTTTTAAAAGAAAAAAAAAAGCTGGCTCAGTTGGGCATGGGGGCAGGGGTGAAATCTAAAATTTTTCCCTACCGGTTCTGTGGGCGTGGCTTGGTGGGGGGGGTGTCCTGTGACTGAGTGGGTGTGGCCAACTCGATGTCACTCACAGCCACGCCCACTCAGTCACAAGACCCCCTTCCAGCAAGCCACGCCCACAAAACTTTTAGGAAAAAGTTAGAAAAACTTTTTAAATTTCTTTCTCCCATGGCTCCGCCTACCCGCCCCATTCCCCGGACTCCTACTGCCCACTTTCCTCCCGCAGCTGGCTGTCAGGGAAGGCAAGCGCCCGAAAGGTACCGGAGTCGCTCACTCTCCTTCTTGAATGAGCCGCTCTGGTCCACGCGCTGGCTGCACAAGCGCACACCCAACCTGCTGCTGAATTAAATAAACTGTGCGCTTGCGCAGCGGCGCGTGGACCAGAGCGGCTCATTCAAGAAGGAGATTGAGCGACTCCAGTACCTTTCAGGCACTTGCCTTCCCTGACAGCCAGCTGCGGGAGAAAGGTGGGCAGTAGGAGTTCGGGAATGGTGCATTCCCCGAGTCCGGGGAATGGGGTGGGTAGGCGGAGTCTCCAGCTGCCATTGCTACCGGTTCTCCGAACCACCGGCCATTATCGCTACCTACTCGCCTGAGCCGGTCTGAACCGGGAGCATTTCACCCCGGGACAGGAGCAGGGATTTTTGCTACCAGTTCTCCGAACCATCCGCCACCATCGCTACCGGATTGGGCAATCCAGTCCGAACCGGGAGCATTTCACCCCTGCAACCACCCCAATTCTTCACACTCAGAGGCTGACTTATTTATTTATTTATTTATTTATTTATTTATTTATTTATTTATTTATTAGATTTTTATACCGCCCCCTCTCTCGAAGGACTCGGGGCGGTGAACAACCAAAATTTAAAAACATAGAATATAAACATTAAAATACGTTTAAAACAGAATTAAATCCCCAATTTAAAACGCCTTACCCATGACCCTATAAATAAGACAAATTTAAAATTTAAAATTTCCACATTTAAAATTTCCATATTTAAAAAGGGGGAAGATTTAGGCCAGGCCAGCTTGATGAAATAGAAAAGTCTTAAGCGCACGGCGGAAGGTGCACAGATCCGGGATCCTCCGTATCTCCGGGGGGAGCTCATTCCAGATCGTAGGTGCCCCCACAGAGAAGGCTCTCTCCCTAGGGGCCGACAGCCGACATTGTTTGGCCGACGGCACCCGGAGGAGCCCCTCTCTATGGGAGCGTACTGGTAGGTGGGAGGCTATTGGTGGTAGCAGGCAGTCCCATAAATAACCAGGTCCTAAGCCATGGAGCGCTTTAAAGGTGATGACCAAAACCTTGAAGCGCACTCGGAAGACCACCGGGAGCCAGTGCGGCTCACGCAGGAGAGGTGTTACATGGGAACTCCATGTTGCTCCTATCACCAGCCGCGCGGCCGCACTCTGCGCCAGTTGGAGCCTCCGAGTGCACCTCAAGGGGAGCCCCATGTAGAGAGCGTTGCAATAGTCCAGACGAGAGGTAAAGAGGGCATGAGTGACTGTGTGTATACTTCATATACTTGCCTCCCCGCAGGTTGAACGACACTCCAAATGCTATTGTAGCAAACAGGAGGAAGTTCATTCATTGTTTTTTTTTCTCTCATTTACTTGTTTTGAACTACTTCAGAAGCATCTGTTCAATTAGCCAACAGAAGCGTGAGGGGTTGCCTAGACTACCGTCTTTAAAATCCTCCTTTGCCTATTTTTAATTGTCTTACAATAAGCGGACAACACACAGAGGCAAACAAAATCGCTATCGGACCTCCTGGAAGGTGTATTTGCTAGATGGTGATCCTGAATGACACACCTTAACTCTTGATAGGCTTGGATTCTCCCAGAACCAGTTGGTGCAAAATCTGGGTGGACTCAAAGTTCTTACCCAAATAGTATATATAGATAGAATGTTCTTTCTGCGCCAACTCAGAAAGCTCAAACTGCCCAAGGAGCTGCTGATCCAGTTCTACAGAGGAATTATTGAGTCTGCACCCCTATAACTATCTAGTTTGGTTCTGCAACCCAACCCAACAAGACAGACACAGACTTCAGAGGATAGTTAGAACTGCAGAAAAAACAATGGCTACCAACCTGCTTTCCATGGAGGACCTGTATACTGCACGAGTCAAAAAGAGGGCTGTGAAAATATTTACAGACCCTTCGCATCCTGGACATAAACTGTTTCAACTCCTACCCTCAAAACGATGCTATAGGGCACTGCACACCAGAACAACTAGACACAGGAACATTTTTTTCCCAAACGCCATCACTCTGCTAAACAAATAATTCCCTCAACTCTGTCAAACTATTCACTAAATCTGCACTACTATTAATCTTCTCATCATTCCTATCACCCATCTCCTCCCATTTATGACTATATGACTGTAACCTTGTTGCTGGTATCCTTACGATTTATATTGACTGTTTCCCGACGACTATCATTAAGTGTTGTACCTTATGATTCTTGACGAATGTATCTTTTCTTTTATGTACTCTGAGAGCGTATGCACCAAGACAAATTCCTTGTGTGCCCAATCACACTTGGCCAATAAAGAATTCTATTCTATTCTATTCTATTCTATTCTATTCTATTCTATTCTATTCTATTCTATTCTATTCTAGTTGTGGCTGGGGGAGCTTGCATGGATTCTTCCAGTAAGCCAGTTGCAACCATTCCTGGTCCAAGAGTCTCAACACATCATCACTCATGCCTTAGTGACTTTCCTGTTGAATTACTGCAACACACGCTTCATGGACCTGCCCTGAAGAATTTGTGGAAGACACAACTGCTGCAGAATCTGGTAGCACGTGGAGTTTTAGATGCTCCAAAATTAATCTGTGCAACAGAACCCTTGCATGAGCTACACCAGGAGTGTCAAACTCAATTTCATTGAGGGCCACATCAGGGTTGTGTTTGACCTCGGGGAGCCAGGGTGGGTGTGGTCAGCTCAAAATCACTCAGGTCGGGGCACATGTGGTGGCCCGAGTGTTCTACCAGCAAAAACAGGCTCCCGAGCTCCGTTTTCGGCTGTGACGGCTTCCTGCAACCCTCTGCCAGAAAAACAGAGCTTGGAAGGGACGCCCATGGCCCTTCCAAGCTCTGTTTTTGTTGGCAGAGGCACCATGGGCCGGTCCTTCGCTGTTTCCAGGGCAGCCCCATGGGCCACATCTAAGCACCTTTTGGGCCAGATCCAGGCCCCAGGCCCTGAGTTTGACACCCGTGAGCTACACTGACTTTCAGTGTACTTCTGGCTTAGATTCAAAGTGCGGGTTATTACCTTTAAACCGCAGATCTGAATCTTCATCTGGAGGTAACCATATTGTTAGTCAATAATAATGTGAACCAGAAAACTTTTATGGATTATGCCAACAATTCATAATCATCAGATGTGGTAGAGTTTCAAATTAGCAAAGTGTGCAGAGAAGAGTAACACAAATGATTAGGGGGCTGGAGGCTAAAATATATGAAGAACAGTTGTAAGAATTGGATATGTCTAGTCCAGGGGTCAGCAACCTGCGGCTCTGGAGCCACATGTGGCTCTTTCACTCCCCTGCTGCGGCTCCCTGTCGCTCAAAATATGCGTTACAACCGTCAATGTGTGACACCCGCCGGTACGCGATTTATTGAGCTTTTCAAACCCCAGTAGGCCAACCATGGATAAATCCAAGAAAAGAAAAGTTTCAGAAGAAAACAAAACATTTAATTCAACTACATATGCTAGTTTTGTGGCCGCTCAAGAAATATTCAGGCACGGGAAGGGTTTTGTGGCTCCCGGTGTTTTCTTTTCTGTGGGAAACAGGTCCAAATGGCTGTTTGAGTGTTTAAGACCCTGGTCTAGTCTAATGAAAAGAAGGACTATGGGTGAAATGATAGCAGTATTTCAATATTTGAGGGGCTTCTACAAAGACGAGAGGGTTAAACTATTCTCCAAAGCACCAAAAGGCAAGACAAGAAACAATGGTTGGAAACTAACCAAGGAGAGAAGCAACCTAGAACTAAGGAGAAGTTTTTTAATTGTGAGAACAATCAGACAGTGAAATGACTTGCCTTCAGATATTGTGGCTGCTCTTCCACTGGTGGCTTTCAAAAAGAGACTGGACAACCATTTGTCTGAAATGGTATAGAATCGCCTGCTCGAGCAGGGGGTTGGACTAGAAGACCTCCAAGGTCCCTTCCGACTCTATTGTTCTATGTTCTAGTTTCATTGTGGGTGCATTTTTGGTTCTGCTACACCATTTTATTCCTGTTTACACTCACTGAAGTAAGTTCCCTCTTCGGAAAAGAAATTCCATTTCTAAGATGGCGGGTACTGAGGAGAAAAATGAGCTTAATTTAGGATTAATTGCTCGAAAAGGCAATTTGTGTGCTCACTCTTCATTGTACATTAAGAAATTTTCACAAACTTTTTTTTTTTTAATCTCATTATAATACGTTCAACCACTCTGGAATTTTAAAAAGTCCCTTCCCAATCATGTGATTTGAATACGTTAAAAAAAAAAGTTTCAGTTTTCTGAATCCACACATTTTCATTGTTTAAATTAAAACACACAGAGGGTGGTTTACATATACATTTTTCAAAGTAACACCCCATTTTTTTGGGGGGGGGACAGGGTTAGAATGGGATGAATGAAGCCAGGTAAAGGTAAAGGTTTCCCTCGCACATATATGCTAGTCGTTCCCGACTCTAGGGGGCGGTGCTCATCTCCGTTTCAAAGCCGAAGAGCCAGCGCTGTCCGAAGACGTCTCTATGGTCATGTGGCCGGCATGACTCAACACCAAAGGCGCACGGAACGCTGTTACCTTTCCACCAAAAATGGTCCCTATTTTTCTACTTGCATTTTTTACATGCTTTCGAACTGCTAGGTTGGCAAAAGCTGGGACAAGTAACGGGACCTCACCCCGTTACGCGGCACCAGTGGTGGGATTCAAATTTTTTTACTACCAGTTCTGTGGGCGTGGCTTGGTGGGTGTGGCATGGCTTGGTGGGCATGGCAGGGGAAGGTTACTGCAAAATCCCCATTTCCTCCTGATCAGCTGGGACTCGGGAGGCAGAGAATAAATGGGGAGGGGCCAGTCAGAGATGCTATTTACCGGTTCTCCGAACTACTCAAAATTTCCGCTACCAGTTCTCCAGAACTGGTCAGAACCTGCTGAATACTACCTCTGTGTGGCACTAGAGATTTGAACCGCTGAACTGCCAACCTTTCGATCAAAAAGCTCAGTGGGGTTCCAAGTTCAGCCTAATTTGGGAAGGCTACGCCCGGACCTGAATGTAACAAAACTCAGTCATGGGAGTATAATAAGATACAGGTAGTCTTTGACTTCTGACCACAACTGAGCTCAAAATTTCTGTTGCTAAGTGAGACAGTCGTTAAGTGAGTTTTGCTCCATTTTACGACCTTTCTTGCCACAGTTGTTAGGTGAATCACTGCAGCTGTTAAGTTAGTCACGAAACTGGCTTTCCCATTGCCTTTGCTTGTTAGGAAGTCACAAAAGGGGATCACATAACCCCAGGACACTGCAACCGTCATAAACATGGGTCTGTTGCCAAACGTCTGAATTTTGATCACATGACCATGGGGATGCTGCGACGATCGTAAGTGTGAAAAACGGTCATAAGTGACTTGTTTCAGTGCCGTTGTAATTGAAAATGGTCACTAAACGAACAGTTGTACATCAAGGACTATCTGGAACAGTTGTAAGTCACGGACTACCTGAATAGACACTGAGGACTACAGGCCTCAGTGTTTCTTCTCCCATAATGCCTTGAACCCCAAATGACAATGGACCCTGCTTGAACTTCAATGGAAACTTCAATGAAAGACGGT
This sequence comes from Pantherophis guttatus, assembly GCF_029531705.1. The sequence goes on from NW_026844017.1 coordinate 99,961,476, forward strand.
ACTTTATAACCTACCGCAGGAATTTTTAAGAAACAATTGTATGGACCCCAGAGTCATTTTTGTGATATGGGCAGCTACACAATGTATGTAAATAAATCAGTCTTTTTCAACCTTGACTACTTTAAGACCTGTGGACTTCAATCCCCAGAAGTCCCCACATCTTAAAGTGGGCTTCATGGCTGGCTGGGGAATTCTGGGAGTTGAAGTCCCCACCTTTTAAAATGGACTTCATGACTGACTGGGGAATTCTGGGAGTTGAAGTCCCCACCTTTTAAAGTGGACTTCATGACTGGCTGGGGAATTCTGGGAGTTGAAGTCCTCACCTCTTAAAATGGACTTCATGGCTGGCTGGGGAATTCTGGGAGTTGAAGTCCCTACATCTTAAAATGGATTTCATGGCTGGCTGGGGAATTCTGGGAGTTGAAGTCCCTGCATCTTAAGGTGGACTTCATGGCTGGCTGGGGAATTCTGGGAGTTGAAGTCCCCACCTCATAAAATGGATTTCTGCCTGACCTGGGGAATTCTGGGAGTTGAAGTCCCCACCTCATAAAATGGATTTCATGGCTGGCTGGGGAATTCTGGGAGTTGAAGTCCCCACATTTTAAAGTGGCCAAGGTTGAAAAACGTTGAAGTAAATAAATAAATTGGTTATTCAAATCTGACTGCATCTTAATAGCGACGCTGCTGTGATGCTTTGTTTCCTAGGCTAGGCAAGAAATGCAGCCTGGCTAATAGGATCACAATATGTGAAATGCCAGGATATTTCTGTGATTTACAATATGCCTAATGAGCAAATCCGATGAAGAGGTTTGTTGTCTACCATAAAACCAGATGGATGTAAGCAGTGATTAGAAGCAATTAACTCTATGCTGCACTAAATAACTTTCCATCATTAAAGCTGCTCCCCATCGTCACCAACGCCCTGTTATGTTCACAAATGGAGCACCCTGGGTGATTTTTCAGGATCTGTTTCTGTTTGACTCGCTGCTGGTTTGTTTGTTTATTTGTTCATTTATTTAAACTAAAGCCCATCTCTCTCGGACCTCGGATCTGAACCATTAGACCAGGGGTGTCAAACTCAAAGCCCAGGCCCCAGATCCAGCCTGCAGGGTGCTTAGATCTGGCCCACAGGGCTGCCCTGGAAACAATGAAGGACCAGCCCAGGGTGCCTCTGCTTGCAAAAACAGAGCTCAGGGAGCCTGTGCAAGGACCGCCCGGGCTCCGTTTTTGGATGCGATGGCCTCCTACAGCATTCTGCCAGTGAAAATGGAAGCCCGGGGAGGCCGCGTGCTCCGTTTTCACTGGCAGATGGCTGCAGGAGGCCGTCGCAGTCGAAAACGGAGCCTCGAAGAGTGACATTGAGCTGGCCACGCCGGTGGTGGGTTGCTCCCGGTTCGGTCCAGTTCTATAGAATTGGTAGTAAAACTGGCGGGAGTCTCCGCCCACTTGCCACGATGTCATCGTGGGTGATCTGCGTATGCGCAGAAGCTTCTGTGCATGCGCAGAAGTGTGCATGCGCACGGTCACTTTGCTCGTGCACGTGTGTGCTCCCACTGCGAACTGGTAGTAAAGCTAAGTGGAACCCACCCCTGGGCCGCATCCCTGGCCACACCCACTGGACATGTCCCTGGACACACACACCCGCCCTCCCCCTCCCTGAGATCAAACACAACCCTGATGCAGCCCTCAATGAAATCAAGTTTGACACCCCTGCACTAGACCAAACTGGCTCTAATTGTAACCACTAATTATTATAACTTATATATTATATATTTTTTTCTATTGTATTTTTTTCCCATTTTTTACGTTCTTTTTAGATGTACTCACTTTTCTTTGAAATAGTATGTACAGGTAGTCCTCAACGTAAGACCACAATTGAACTCAACATTTCTGTTGTTAAGTGAGGCATTTTGTTAAATGAGTCTTGCCTCATTTTACAATATTTTTTGCCACAGTTGTTAAGTGAATCACTGATTCAGATTGTGAGTTCTAGACTCGCCTTAGCCAAGAAAGCCAGCTGACTGACTTTCGGCCAATCACCAGAGATTGTGAGTTCTAGTCCCGCCTTAGCCAAGAAAGCCAGCCGACTGACTTTCGGCCAATCATCAGGAGATTGGGAGTTCTATTCCCACCTTAGCTAAGAAAGCCAGCTGACTGACTTTTGGCCAATCATCAGAGATTTGGAGTTCTATTCCCACCTTAGCTAAGAAAGCCAGCTGACTGACTTTTGGCCAATCATCAGGAGATTGGGAGTTCTATTCCCACCTTAGCTAAGAAAGCCAGCTGACTGACTTTTGGCCAATCATCAGGAGATTGTGAGTTCTATTCCCACCTTAGCCAAGAAAGGCCAGCTGACTGACTTTCGGCCAATCACCAGGAGATTGTGAGTTCTATTCCCACCTTAGCCAAGAAAGCCAGCTAGGTCAATCACCAAGAGAATGTGAGTTCTAGTCCTGCCTTAGTCATGAAAGCCAGCTAGTAACTTTGGATCAGTCCTCTCTCAGTCCAACCAACTTCACAGGGTTCTTGTTTTATGGGACAATAGGAGGAGGAAGGTGTGTGTTGGCTATCTTTGCCACCTTGAATTATTTTTTATTTACAAATAAACAAAAGTGATAACATAACAACAAAGCAAAACAAAATAAAATTCAAGACAATCTGACAATACCTACTGTACATTTACAATATTGCAATACCCAAGTGAACCAGTGGTGGGTTTCACTTTTTGTTACCACTGGTTCGCTGCACCCATGCACACACACTTCGCGCACATGCGCCTGGTCTCAAAAACATACCTAAATAGGACGGCATAAAGCAGGGGTCTGCAACCTTAAATACTCAAAGAGTCATTTGGACCCATTTCCCACAGAAAAGTAAACCCCAGGAGCCACAAAACCTGGGTGGGCGTGGCCAACTCGATGTCACTCACTTCCACCAGCCACATGACCCCCTAGCCATGCCTACCCAACTGGTTATTAGGGCAGAGAACCAGTTATTAAAAAACACCAGGAATCACAAAATCATTTTGACATCTCTTTCTCTCCCCCCTCCCTCTCTCTCTGTATCTCTCTATGTCTCTCTCTCTCCCCCTCTCTCTGTATCTCTCTGTCTCTGCCCTGGCCGCTTCTCCATCCCCCACTGTCACCCTTACCTTCTCAGGCCAGGCGAGGAGTGGCTGGGAGGGAAGGGTGAGGGGCGGGGCAAGGCAGTGGTGGGATCACCTGACAGGGAGCCACAGCAGAGGGCCCAAAGAGCCGCATGCAACTCCGGAGCCGCAGGTTGCTGACCCCTGGCATAGAGCATGATTTCTGCTACCGGTTCACTCGAACCGGTCCAAACCAGCTGTATACCACTTTGGAAGTGAACACATTTTTTAAAAATAAATTTTATAGTCAGCTACTCAGGAGTTCCTCATCGAGCTGGAAGGAGTTTTCAATGAAGTAAATACCACAAGATTCAGTCCCGGCAATGGTTGAGCAAAGTGCATTTCTCAGATTTGCAGATGACACAAAATTGGGTGAGATCCCTAATTCTCTTGGAGGCAGAAATGCAAGGTCAGAATGACCTTGTGAGGTTGGAGAAGCTGTCAAAATAAAAGAATGCCACGTTCTTCCCTTGAGAAACAAAAATCAGGAATCGCATAGAAATTCCTGGTTGCTGAAGTCAAGCTGACTCTGAGTCAGCGGTGTGAATTAGCTGCAAAAAAAGGCAACTTTTTAATTCTAGGCGCCACCAAAAGAAATATATATAGTTTTCAGTTCGTGAAAGATATGGGCTTCACTTTACTGTTTTCTGCATTGGTCAGAATCCCATTTTAAATGTTGTGTCCAGTTGATGGCACCATACTGTTGGAAGAAATTTCCCCGGTTCATTCCCAACTGGGACACACCACAGATGCTGAGAAGAAATGGATGCAGAAGCCAGCTGCCGGAAAGTGGAATTCTTTTAATGTAGGAAGGCAAGAAGCAAAAAGTGACGCAGTTGGAACATTCCTGGCTTGCAAGCAGGGTGGGAGTGTGACTCTAAGCATTTTATGCTTAATTCTCCTATGAAGCTCCTGCAGCTTGATGGGTTTTGTTGTGTTTCTGATTGATCTGGGTTTTTGTTTCTCTGCTTTAAGGGGTTAATCCTATCCGGGCTTTTGTGTTTTCTTGTTTTAAGGGTTAATCCTGTCAGCGGGCAGGAAAAGGAAGTTTAGGTTTACCTTGGAGCGTTTATTTTTAGCCTGATTCCCCTTATCTTAATGGCTCTACTTAAGTGTTTCTGTTGTCAGCTCTGAGTTTTCTGTTTTGAGTTTTCCTTTCAGCTGGAAATCCCACTCCTTACTAGCACTGATGATGTTACCTTGTTTGGGTAATGAAATGTCTGCAAGAAAACAACCAAGCTCAGATATTGTCAAACTCTGGTTGGGCTGGATGAGTTCACTTGAAAGAGAGGATGTTTTCAATAGAATAGAATAGAATAGAATAGAATAGAATAGAATAGAATAGAATAGAAAGAATTAGAATAGAATAGAATAGAATAGAATAGAATAGAATAGAATAGAATACTTTACTTTTACTTTACTTTTACTTTACTTTACTTTTACTTTTATTTGATTTATATACCGCCCTACTCCCGAAGGACTCAGGGCGGTGAACAGCCAACAATAAAATACATACATACAAAATTTAAAAAGCAGAGATAAAATCGAATTAAATAGTTTGGCCCAGACAGATTTAAAACCCCAATCAATTTAAAACAAATTTAAACTTTGAATATTAAAAATACTAAAAAATATTTAAAATGTTTAAAAAGAGGGAGAAAGTTAGGCCAGGCCCGCCTGGTGAAATAAAAAGGTCTTAAGAGCGCGGCGGAAGGTGCGCAGATCCGGGATCCTCCGTATCTCCTGGGGGAGCTCGTTCCAGATAGTAGGTGCCCCCACAGAGAAGGCTCTCCCTGGGGGCCGCCGGTCGACATTGTTTGGCTGACGGCACCCGGAGGAGCCCCTCTCTGTGAGAGCGTACCGGCCGGTGGGAGGCTATTGGTGGTAGTAGGCGGTCCCGCAAGACCACCTACTACCACGAATAGAATAGAATAGAATAGAATAGAATAGAAATAGAATAGAATAGAATAGAATAGAATAGAATAGAATAGAATAGAAACAGAGTGGAGTGGAGTGGAGTGGAGTGGAGTGGAGTGGAGTGGAGTGGAGTGGAACGGAACGGAACGGAACAGAACAGAACAGAACAGAACAGAACAGAACAGAATTCCCCACATTTATTTATGGGAAACATTGGGCAAACATTGGGAAGATATCCCTCTAGCAGAATGGGGGTGGGGGGGGGACGCCTTTACACTCGGCAGGGGGCTTTGGACCACAGTGGTTTGAGGGGAGCCTTTTTGACTAGTTGTTATTTTTGTCTCCCCTTTCCCTGCAAAGTGAGCCATTCAGCCATCACAGCTTCTGGATGTTCCTTGCTGCTTTCTGGGTAGCATAGAGGGACAGTTTGCCAGCTGTCTGATTCCTTTGCCTTCTGCTGTCATTATCCAAAGGCACCACCCCACCTTCTGGCCCTGCAGCTTGCAAGGGTGGGGGCGGAAGGGGGGAGAAGAGGGAGAGTCGATCATGCTTACACACCCATCACACTGCAGGGAATCGCCTGGATTTAGTTCCACGGCTGCATGATGGTTACATTCTGTTTGTCTTACCCTCATTCACTGATTTATCAATAAGTATCTTCTTCCCTGCCACTTTCCTTCCCTCCCTCCCTCCATGTTTCCCCCTCTCCTTTCCTTCCTCTCTCCCTTTTTCCTCCATCCCTCCCTCCCTTTCTTTCTCTTTCCTTCCTTCCCTTCCTCCCTTCCTCCCTGTTTCCCTCCTCCTTTCCTCCCTCCTTCCCTCTCTCCTTCCCTCTATTCCTTCATGTATCCCTCCCTTTCTCCCTCCCTCCTTCACTTCCTCCCTCCTTTCCTCCCTCCTTCCACTCCACTCCCTCCCTCCATTCCTCCCTCCCTCCCATTCTCCTTCCCTCCATTCCTTCATGTATCCCTCCCTTTCTCCCTCCCTTCCTCCTTCCTTCCCCCTCCTTCACTTCCTCCCTCCTTTCCTCCCTCCCTCCCTCCACTCCACTCCCTCCCTCCATTCCTCCCTCCCTCCCACTCTCCTTCCCTCCATTCCTTCATGTATCCCTCCCTTTCTCTCTCCCTCCTCCCTTCCTTTCTTCCTCCCTCCCTCCCTTTCTTCTTCCTTCCTTCCTTCCCTTCCTCCCTCTTTTCCTCCCTCCCTTTTTCCTTCCTCCATCCCTTCCTCCCCCTCCCTTATTTCCTCCCTCTCTCCTTCTCTCCTTTCCTTCATCTATCCCTTTCTCCCTCCATCCCTCCTTTCTTCCCCCTGCTTCACTGCCTCCCTCCTTTCCTCCTTCCCTCCACCATCCCTCCCTCCCTCCATTCCTCCTTCCCTCCCTCTCTCCTGCCCTCCATTCCTTCATCTATCCCTTCCTTTCTCCCTCCCTCCCTCCTTCTTTCCACCTCCTTCATTTCCTTTCCTTCTTCCCTCCCCTCCCCTCCTTCCCTCGGGTCCCTCTCTTCCTTCCTCCCTCCCTCCCTTATTACATTTTATGTTTCCTTCCAACGTAACCTTGTTTTTCTCACATTGTTTTTCCTTTCCGATAAACAAAGAAGAAAAGGGTACAAACAAGGAAGCAATTTTTTGCTAGATATCTGACATCGTCCAAATCAACCTTCCAATTTTGCACTACAGGGCCCATCACCCACAGCCAGCTTGGGTCCTCCGATCACAGTAGGAGCAGGGATCTACTCTGCGCTTGTCCTCGGCTTGTATGTTTACCCTCCTGTTTGTTTGCCCATCTGGCTCCACAGTAACAATGTTCAACTTTCCTTAAAACGAACCACAGCCAAATGCTTCGAATATGGCCATAAATAAAGGCAAACTAGCTTCAAACGACGTGAGGAGCAAGGACACCACTTTCAAATAGTCGTGTAAATAGTTTCCTAAGTGCAGGAAATGGCTCATCTGTTTCAGTGTATTGGCAGTATCAGGTCACTCTTTTTTCACGTTGTATGAACCAGATCATGCTATGAAACCACAATACGGTTGAGTTGTTTTGGACACAGAAGGTTGTGCAAATGCAGCAGCAAGATTTGGTTAAGTATGACTTTAGTATGTGGATAGATTCTGGCCCGTAACGGTGTAATGTTGACTCTGCTACCGCCTGCTGAACAGTTTGTATAGTTATGTAATGTTGGTTCTGTGGATCGGCGGAGTAAGGACCTTTGAAAAAGAGGTCAGCTGAACTAGCCCCATAGGGTTATATTTCAACCAAAACAGGCTCAGGCAATGACAGGGTTAAAATAACATATCTCATCAATTGCATTGAGAGAATATCTAACCCAGTAAACCAGGTTTACCAAAATGTTCTTTTTTACTTGAAAAGCAAACTTATAAATTAAAAAAGGGGAAGGGGAAGTTAGGGAGGGAGGGAGGGAGGGGGAGGGGAGAGAGAGGGGGAAGGGAGGGAGGAAGGAAGGGGAGAGGGGGAAAGGGGAAGTTAGGGAGGGAGGGAGGGGGAAGGGGAGGGGGAGGGAAGAAGGGAGGGAGGGAGGGAGGGGAAGGAGAAGGGAGGAAAGAAGGAAGGAAGGAAGGGAGAGGGGAGAGAGGGGAAAGGGGAAGTTAGGGAGGGAGGGAAGAAGGAAGGAAGGGGGAGGGGAAAGAGAGGTGGAAGGGGAAGAGCCGGAGGGAGGAAGGAAAAGATGGGGGCAGGGGAGGGAGAGGGAGGGAGAGAGGAAGGAAGGAAGGAAGGAAGGAAGGAAGGAAGGAAGGAAGGAAGGAAGGAAGGAAGGAGCCAGCAAGCAGGAAAACAAGAAAACGCTCATTTCAGAACAGAAAAGCAATAAACGTATGTAAAAGAAATAGTTAGGAAAAAATGGAAAGATGGTCCCTCAGAAAACCTTTTTTTTAAAAAAAAAAAAATCTTTTAAAAAGCCTCTTTTATTGAACACTAAAACGACCACGAAGACTCCCCTTTCCTCCGCTCACAGCTACCCTTTGCCCTCTAAGCCAAGGCTGAACATTGCAAGCCCTCCCAATTCAGCTCCAAGGGCCTCTCTCTTCTCCACCCCCACTTTCTCTGGGGTCTCGGCCTTGTCCTGCTTTGAAATGGAAAAAAAACCAGCCAAAAAGCTCCGCCATTTGGACAGAGGGCAGCTTCACTGACAGACTCCTCCAAGTACTTACAGTGACTCGGAAACGGAGGAGTTCCCCCCCCCCAACTCGGCCACCTACTGTATTTGTGTTGATGTAGGTGTTTGTGACATATACGGCACACATCCTGAGGTATTGTGTCAACCCCGAAAGCCCCTGCAGATGGAGGAGAAAGATGAACAGCGTCCAAAGCTGTGCATCGCATCTCGAACACATGTTCCTATGCACATGGAGCGAACGGAGCCGCTTTGCGGAAGAACAGACTGCATTGGCGGGTGTGGGGGATGGGGACTACGCAAACCAGACTCCTGTGCCCCCCAAAAGGGGTGGGGGAGAGAATGGGCCATTGAGCATTTCAGAAAACTCTTCTGAGGGCCACCGTAGTGGCGACCTAGGGACGTTGCCGATGGGTGGCGGGGAGAAATGGATTGGGGTAAATTAGAGCATCCCGCCTATGAAAAACCCAAGAGTTTAATTTGGTTTTTCTTTCCAGGAAAAACAATGCGGATATTTACAGGTGCAGATCTCGCAGCCCGAAGGGCATTAGGCTCATTGTTTCTCCCTGTTGTAATCCCCGATATGTCCCCAGGTGATGGAGCTTTGACGAGCTGCCAGTAGAACCTGCCTCTGTATCTTTTATTATTATTATTATTTATTATTATTATTATCGGGTGTTTTTTTTTAAAGGATCGCACCTTAAAAACTAGCCCGTCAGGCAAAAAAAATCAGTTTAAAAATTACTTAGCATATTTGAGAGGCTTGTTTTTTGTTTTGTTTTGTTTTGTTTTGTTTTTTTTGAGGTGCACCGCTTTTAAATGTGGAAAGCATTTAGATCAGGGGTGTCAAACTCGGTTTCATTGAAGGCTGCATTAGGGTTGTGTTTACTTTGGGGGAGGGGTGACCAGGGTGGGCGTGGCCAGCTCGACGTCACTCGTGTCAGAGGCCGCCTGTGGAGGCCCAAGCGCTCTGCCAGCGAAAAGGGGCTCCCGAGCTCCGTTTTCGGCTGTGACGGCCTCCTGCAACCCTCCCGAGCTCCGTTTTCACTGGCAGAGGCACCGCGGGCTGGTCCTTCACTGTTTCCAGGGCGGCCCCGTGAGCCAGATCTAAGGACCCCGCAGACAGGATCTTAGCACCCTATGAGCTGGATCCGGCCCCCGGGCCTTGAGTTTGACACCCCTGATTTAGATAGAGGTAGTCCTCAGTTTAAAACCATCCGTAGAGCAAGAGCAAGAACATTCAAGTTTCTACAGGTATCCTCGACATACGACCACAGCTAAGCCCAAACTTTCTAAAGGTGGGTGATTATCAGCTTTATCCCGAAGGACTTTTTACAACTATTTGGGTCTCATCTGTGAAGGAACAGAATTCCCAGCTGTTAAAATAAAACAGGTTTTTGGGACTACTCATTGTTTTCCTGACTCAGGAAGCCTAGATCAGAACAAAACCAATCCTAAATCACTTTTGTTCAGTGCCGTAACTTCTAACGCTCACTAAACAAATTGTCGTAAGTGGAGAAATGGAGTTGTTTTTCGAAAACCAAAGAAAATAGGGCCATAGGAAGTGAGTGTGGAAGTAAAACAAGGTCAGAGTTGCCTGCCATGACAAGTCCTTATTATTTCACCGTGTTGTAACCGATGCAAACTAGGAAGATGGAAATGAAGCAAATTGTGGATTGTCTATTTAGACATCCTCATTAGAAACGGGAAGATAACGATGGCTTCGGAATAATTGGCAATGTTGACGGTGCAAGGACTTCAGAATTCCACTCTCCGTCCGAAATTAGAAGATTTCAAGGGGAAAAAGGACTTAATTGAAATAGTTCTGTTGGGTTGCCGCTAATTATGCTTTGACCCATCTGATTCCTTGCCTTTATGCGCCGAAGAATTTTCTCTCTTTTATAAACGTTTGATTCTAAAAGTCGGCTTTGAAGGAGACGCCATGCCAAGCAAGTCCTCGAGAATAAAGAAGTGATTATTGTAATGAGATGCATTATCACCAAGAAGAGTCTAGAAGGGGAAATTATCAATGGGTACCAGAGTATCTGCCTGATCACTTCCAGGTCACCCACTTTTCAGCATGGAATTAATTCCTTTGTTTACTGTTTGAGCAATGATTACAGGTGGTCCTCGACATACGACCAAAACTGAGCCCAAAATTTCTGCTACTAAGTGGAACATTTCTTAACTGAGTTTTGCCCCATTTTACAAACTTTTTTTTTCCTTTTGATACTGTCCATGGGGTTACTAAAAAGCAGAGACATCACCCTGCCAACAAAAGTGCATATAGTCAAGGCTATGCTTTTCCCAGTTGCAATGGATGGCTGTGAAAGTTGGACCATAAGGAAGGCTGAGCGCCAAAGAATTGAGGCCCTTTGAACTCTGGTGCTGGAGAAGACTCCTGCGAGTCCCTTGGACTGCAAGGTGATCCAACCGGTCAGTCCTACAGGAGATCAACCCTGACTGCTCTTTAGAAGACCAGATCCTGAAGAGGAAACTCAAATGGCCACCTAATGAGAAGGAAGGACTCCCTGGAGAAGAGCCTAATGCTGGGAACGACTGAGGACAAAAGAAGAAGGGGACGGCAGAGAACGAAGTGGCTGGATGGAGTCACTGAAGCAGTCGGAGTGAGCTTAAATGGACTCCAGAGGATGGTAGAGGACAGGAAGGCCTGGAGGAACGTTGTCCATGGGGTCACGATGGGTCGGACACGACTTCGCAACTAACAACAACAACAACAAACTTTTTTGCCACAAAGGGAATCATTGTAGGTTTTAAGTTAGCGACAGGGTTGTTAAGCGAATCTGGCTTCCCCGTTGACTTTGCTTGCCAGAAGGCCCCAAACAGGGATCACGTGACCTCGGGACACTGCAACCGTCATAAATATGAGACAGTTGCCCAGCATCTAAATTTTGATGGCACGTGACCATGGGGAAGCTGCAACGGTCGTAAGTGTGAAAAATGGTCATAAAACTGGCTTTTTTCAGTGTCGTCGTATCTTTGAACGGTGACTAAATGAACTGTTGTAAGTCGAGGACGACCTGTGGTGTGAATTTTGTGTCTTTTAATAAAAGGTGACATGATTAAAAGTTAGAATAAGAGATAGAAATAAGAGAAGGGGCAATATTAGTGTATAGACTTTTATATAATAAAATAAGAGCAATAACAAGAGAAAACATGGAATAATTGACTAATGATAGATTGCAACTCAGTATAAATGTGTATTATTATAAATATATAAGTTGATTGAATGTAATAACTATGTTTAATTCTACTAGTTTTATTTGCATTAGAATGTATGAGGTGCCACACTGTTCACACATTGCTATGTTTGTAAAAAAAAAATTAAAAAATAATAAACAACTTTTAAAAAAAATAATAATTTGGCACCTTTTTAATCCTTAAATACGTGTGAAATATTTCAGAGCCTGTAGAGATTCTCAGTCATCCAGGTCCTGGTTGTCCCAAAGGTGCTTTTTTCAGGAGGCAACTGGACTTGCCAGTTTTTTTTTCTTTTGAAGACGTTTCGCTTCTCATCCCAGAAGCTTCTTCAGCTCTGACTGGATGGTGGGGAATGGAAGGATTTATCTTCCTTGCAGACAGCTGGTCATTTGCATCCTTTTTAGAGAGTCATTTAGGCCACTTGGAGGTTTTATCTGTATCCTCAGGGTCACCTGAGCGGTGCAAATAGTTTCTGTAGTCTGCAATTTTTTTCCTCTGGAAATCCATTCTTACTCCCACACCAATCTAAGTTCATCCCAAATTGTATAGCTAAAACCTATTCCAAGCTTTCCCAATGCAAAAAAAAAAAACCCAGACTTCTCTAGATTAAAAGAAGAAGAAGGATGGATGAACAATAGCAGAAAAATATTATCTCTGTGATTCCTTATTTTCCTATTTTTGGTGTGGGGTTTTTTTTTGCCACAATTCTTTATTGCCATCTGTTTCTTTCTGGCTACTAACTACAGGCAAGCTTCTGGAAGAGCACAAATATAACGTTTTGCATCTGCTATCCAGAGCGGGCAACGGGCAACCTTCCCCACAAAAGCTTCTTCTCGGTGCCAAACTACAACATGAAGCTTCCATTTCTGTATATTAAAAGTGGAGACTGCCTTAGGTTAACTAAGGGAGGTGAACTTTATCTCCTGCATCATTTTGGTGACTTCGACACTGGCGATAACCCTTCCCTTTTAGTTTTGCAACAGGAAAAAAAAGAAAGAAAGAAAAGAACAATATACCACAAACGAGGCAGCCTGTAAAAACACCGTGACACCGAATCAAAGTCTTCATCGCCCTGCAAAGCAATAACATCACCACAGGCCCCCGTTAGATGGGGCTTTAATGTATTCGAGTCGAGCTCCGCGCCTGGTGACTTCATAGACGCGTTCCTGAGTTCTTGGCAATGGTTCAGAAGTGGCTTTTTATTACCTACTTCAGAGAGAAGGGGGAAAGGGGGAGAAAGTGAGGGAGAGGGAGGGAGGGAGAGAAAGGAGAGAAAGGGAGAGAGAAAGGGGAGAGAGAAAGAGGGAGGGAGAGAAAGGGAGGGAGAGAGGGAGAGGAGAGAGAAGAGAGGAGAGGGAGGGTGATAGAGAGAGAGAAAGGGATGGAGAGAGGGAGAGAGAAAAGAGGAGGGAGGGGGCGGGACAGAGAGAGAGAACAGGAGGGAGAGAGGGGGAAAGGAGCAGGAGGGGAGAAAGGGGGAGAGAGAAAGGGGGAGAGAGAAAGAAAGGGAGGGAAAAGGAGGGAGAGGGAAGAGAAGGAGGGAGAGGGAGGGTTATAGGGAGAGAAAGAGAGAGAGAGAGAAAGGGATGGAGAGAGGGAGAGAGAAAGAGGGAGGGAGAGGGGGAGAAAGAGAAAGGGAGAGGAAGAGGAAGAGGGGGAGAGAAAGAAGGAGGGAGGGAGGGGGGGAGGGAAGAGGGAGAGAAAAGGAGGGAGGGAGAAAGGGAGAGAGAAAGAGGGAGGGAAATGGGGAGGAGAGGGGGAAAGAAAGAAATTTAGAGGGAGGGAGGGAGGGAGAGAGAGAGAGAGATAACTGGTGGTGTCTCATCCAACTATTAACCAGGGAGCCCTGCTTAGCTTTCCAAGATCAGTTAAGACCAGCGAGGAGCTGCCTTGTTGAGTAGCAACAAAGGCAGGAATATATATGTTGAGAACACAAGCTTTTAAAAATCCAGCCAAGTGACAATGCTACTGAGGGGGTGAAAATAAAATAAAGCAAAAAAAGAAAAGTCTTTCCAAAAAGCCTCGGCTGGCACGGCACATGCTTGGATACCGCAGCTTCAAAGCCTTCTTCAGTCACAAGGACTCTCGGATGCAAGTCCCACCTCCTTATCAATGCCATGTCATGGCCGTCGATTTCGCTCCCGGGGGACGCTGCTTCACCAAAGTGTTAAAAAGAAGTCAAAGACTTGGGGAGACATAATTCTCCCCCCAAATGGAGCAGCTTATTTATTTGGCTGGAACGATAGAAAACGGCACGGTTTTTTCTTGCGAAACCTGCGGGGCAGAGCTATTAAACAAACAACTCCATCACAGGCGACACAATGGGCCGTGAGATGACGCTAGTTGCATTTTCCGTGCACTACAACTTCTGCCAGGCGGACAAAACAACAGAAAGCAACAGACTTTTGGGAATGCTTATTCATCTCCCTTTGAGAAAGGCGTCTTGAATCACCTTCAGCTTTCTCCTATGACAGTGATGGCTAACCTTTTTGCCATTGTGTGCCAAAAGCACACAATGGGGGAGTATGGGGGGCCGCCCACGTGCGTGCCCACACCCATAATTCTATGCACCCCACCCCCTGCGCATAAGTGCACGCTCCCCCCGCTTTTGGCACGCGGTGGCATGGTGGGCCCGTTTTTTGCTCTCCCCAGGCTCCAGAGACTTTCTAGCAGCCTGGGGATGGCGGAAATGGCCTTCCCCACCCCCATGGAGGCCGTCCAGAGGCAGGAAATGGCCCGTTTGCCAACTTTCTGGCCTCTGGAGGGTCTCCAGGAGGGGTGGGAAAGGCCATTTTTGCCCTCCCCAGGTTCTTAGAAAGGCTTTGGAGCCTGGGGAAAGCAAAAAACAGGCCTTCCCCATCCTCCCGAGGCCCTCCGGAGGCTGGAAACAGCCTGTTTCCCTACTTCTAGTGGCCCAGAAGGCCCAAAAATCAGGTGGCGGGAGCTGAGCTTGCGTGCCCACCGATATGACACTGCGTGCCACCTGTGGCACGCATGCCATAGGTTCGCCATCACGGTCCTATGAATTTCTAAAGGTAAATGGTAAAGGTTCCCCTCGCACATACGTGCTAGTCGTTCCCGACTTTTCGAGAAGAGATTGGACCGCCATTTGTCCAGAATGGTATAGGGTCTTCTGCTTGAGCAGAGTTGGTTTAAAAGACCTCCAAGATCCCTTCCAACTCTATTGTCCCAAGGGTGATTTTTTCAGGAGGCACCTGGACTTCCTGGTTTTTCTTTGAAGGCGTTTCACGGATGAGAAGTGAAATGTCTTCAAAGAAAAACCAGAAAGTCCAGTTGCCTCTTGAAAAAGCACCTTTGAGACAACCATGACCTGGATGACTGAGAATCTCCATAGACTTCCAACTCTATTATAGTTCTATTATTATAGAGAAATTTGGACCGTAAGGAAGGCCGAACGTCAAAGAATTGAGGCCTTTGAACTATGGTGTTCAAAGCGAGTCTTACGAGTCCATTGGATCCAACCGGTCAGTCCTAGAGGAGATCAACCCTGACTGCTCTTTAGAAGGCCAGATCCTGAAGAGGAAACTCAAATACTTTGGCCACCTAATGAGAAGAAAGGACTCAATGGAGAAGAGCCTAATGCTGGGAAAGATTGAGGGCAAAAGAAGAAGGGGATGACAGAGAACGAGGTGGCTGGATGGTGTCACTGAAGCAGTCGGTGTGAAATTAAATGGACTCCAGAGGATGATAGAGGACAGGAAGGCCTGGAGGAACGTTGCCCACGGGGTCGCGATGGATCGGACACAACTTCGCAACTAACAACAATATTATTATAGAACTATGTTCTATAGCTCCTTCAACTTCCCTATGTTTGTACTGATAATAATAATAATAATAATAATAATAATAATAATAATAATAATAATAATAATAATTTTATTTCTATACCACCCTTCTCCCGAAGGACTCAGGGCGGTGTACAGCCAATGAGGTCTTAAACAGCCAATGCAGCAAATTTACACATCTCTTCATCTTTTGACTCATGGTCTGCGGGTTGGAATCCACAGACACCGTATCGCAGATGAAATGTTTCCGTTGCTCTCCTCTCTTCATCAGCAGGCCTTTTCCTCACCCATGCCACCTTCCATAATCACTTGCCAACCTTCATGTGTACAGCCAACAAGGGCAGGAAACTCCAGCAATCGACAC
This sequence comes from Pantherophis guttatus, assembly GCF_029531705.1. Next base: position 99,977,067 of record NW_026844017.1, read on the forward strand.
GCATGCATGAAAAACCTCGCAGAGAGCACCGTGTGTGCAAATACACGCGGTCTGATGTCTGTAACGAAGCAAGCTGCTTTTGTGAAAGCTTGAAGGATCTTGGCACAATACGTGGAGGTAGCTGCAAATGTAAACAGATGGTGAAAGAACCGGGCATAGTTTGCCGGTTCCTATAAAAGGAAGGCAAGGGAGTCTGCCTTCTGAAATGCCCTCCTTCGATGAGCAACCATGAGAATATCTTCTCCCCTTCACTATGGTCTTCCTTTGAAAACGATAAAACAAAAGGCCACCGATGGATTTAATTAGAACCTTCTGCCAAATTATTTTGGTGATGGCCTTCCTCCTCCTCCTCCCCCTGCCCCCCCTCCTCCTCCTCCTCCTCTTCTTCTTCTTCTTCTTCTTCTTCCTCCTTCTCTCCTTTTTTCTTCTCTTCCTCCTCCCATCCTTCTCCTCTTCTTTTTTCTTCTCCTCTTCCTCCTCCCATCCTCCTCCTCCTCCTCTCTCCTCTCCTCTTCCTCCTCTCCTCCTCCTCTTCTTTTTCTTCTCCACCCCTCCTCCTTTTTTCTTTTTTCTTCTCCTCTTCCTCCTCCCCTCCTTCTTCTCCTCCTTTCTCCTCTTTCTTCTCCTCCTCCTTTCCTCTCCTCTTCCTCCCCCTCCTCTTCTCCTCCTCCTCCTATTCCTATTCCTCCTCCTTCTCCTTCATTTCCTCCTCCTCCTCCTCCTTCTCCTTCATTTCCTCCTCCTTCTCTTCCTCCTTCTCCTTCATTTCCTCCTCCTTCTCCTCCTCCTTCTCCTTCATCTCCTCCTCCCCCCCCCCCCCAAAGCTGGATACAAAAGGAATATATGTTTTTTCTAAAAAGAAATAAGGCTACATTTCTCAATTCTCCTCCGACCTTCTATAGGTTTCCCATGGATTTGAAGACCTCAAGTAGTTCTTCAAAATAATTTAACATCATGCTGCAAAGACATCTGCTGCATCATTTACATGAAGTTCCTTCTTCAAGCTCCTATTTTTTTACCTTTTTCGTCAAGGTGTTTGAGGATTTCTCCCTAATTTCTCTGTGTTGTATTTTTATGCAGACATTTTTGCTTAAAGGTGGTGGGAGTTGCTGCTTTCTAGGACATGTTTTTTTTCCCCATCATTGCATCTCCCACACCTCCCACTCTGAAAAATAAAACATGGGAGATATTGCCTTTTCTTGATGTCTTTTTCCCTTGAGACTCACCAGAAGTGTGAAAGGAAAGAACCTTCACACAATCACCTTAACACATTTTATCTAAATTAGTGAATCAAGTACTTGGTGACATTCTTTCCTCCTTTGAAAGCAAATTTTCAGTCATGAAACTGAGTGACAACTATTAAAAAATAACGTTAGAAAAAAAAAACATTGTGCACAGCACTAGTTTCTGTCATTCTATATAGGCCCTAGCAGTGGTGGGTTCCTCCCAGTTCGGTCCGGTTCGGCCGAGCCGGTAGCGGTGACGATATGACGTCACCGAACCGGTTCTCCCCCCCGCCCTCCCACCCCCCACCCAGGTTATTCTTACCTTTTATTTGGCCCCACCCCCAATCTATTGCTGCCTCCTGAGTCCCAGCTGATGACTAGAGGGAAAAAAACTGTTGAAACTCTTGCCGCGGGGCTTCAAAGGGCCGTCCTACAGCTGATCAGTGTTAAAAGAAAACAAATGAGTCGGGTCGTAAGTGTGAGGACCTTCCAGAAATGACTCTGACCAGCTAGCCACGCCCACCTAGTCACATGACCTCCAAGCCACACCCACAAAATAAGCCACGCCCACAGAACCGGTAGTAAAAAAAATTAGAACCCACCCCTGGGCCCTAGTCTAGCATTAACCACAAAAACATCGCAAAATGAGGACCCTTGGGGCTCTCTGAGCTTGGTTGTTTTCTTGCAGATGTTTCTTTGATGTTTTAGCACTGACGATATTGGCTAGAGCCAATATCTGGACTGAGAGCCCGAACCCCCAAAAAGCCATGTGCGCACACCCCTGCACATGCGCCCCTGCCCCCACGCATGCACCAGTGGCCCCCTGCACGTGCCCCCTCCCCCACATATGCGCAGCAGAGACCCAACTGGCTGGCGGGAGGTGCGTGCACATGCACGGCGAAGCTGAACTGGGGCGACAGCTCGCATGCCCACGGAGAGGGTGCTGTGTGGCCACCTGTGGCACGCGTGCCATAGGTTCGCCATCGTGAGCCTAGAGAGTCTGCAAGAAAACAACCAAGCTCAGAGAGCACCAAGGACCCCTCTGTTAGGATATGGTTTGAGCCTAACTAGTTGTCCAGGCAATATAAGTGTACTGTAACTTTAATCTGTAAATGTATTATGTTACTTTAAAGGTATTCATTATAATGCTGAGTCATGCTGTAATTAGGTAATGACTGGTTGTGAGGGTATTTAAGCAAGGTATTGTAACGTATTCAGTTTGATGATGAAGCTGATATGATATGCTACCAGAATATGATATGCTACCAGAATATGATATGCTACCATTGAGAGGAGTTGCTATCTGCTAATCATTGTCTGATGGATCTGCTACCATCGTGGTTTGTGAACCAGAGTGAGTTTGTTATTCTAACCAACTAATGTTTGTTTGGTAAGAAGGTATCTGTAACTACTGGACTGATTTACTGGCAAAGACTTGGAATTTGTTTAAAGACTATGAGACTGTTTTTCTACAATAAATAAGCTTTTGATAAACCAGTCTGCATATCTCTTATTCATTGCTCTCAGCAACGTTTCCTTGTGCATTTACTCTGCTGGTTGGTAACACAACAACAATATCCTTAACACCCTCATTTAGAATTAGAATTTGAATGTTCTTTATGGGCCAAAAGTGTGATATTGTAAGGTCCCAAAATGCACTTGAGTCACCAGAATACCAAAGAGAGAGACTGAAGACGAGGCTTGCAAAAAGAAGCAGATTTTATTTATGGCCAAAAACAAAATACTGGGTAAAACCGTTCCAAACACATACAAAAAAGACATGCATGGAAAGGCCACACCTTGGGGAAGGTATGGCATCCTTTTATATCTCCAGCGGCATTAGCTTACTACCCAGTTCTGGGACCCGTACCCATGCCTTCCCTGTAGCCCTGCATTGGCTGTGCAGCAAGGAGCAGGGGCAGGGGGGCTGAGCAACTAGCAACAGAGGGGCTGGGTGTGTAGCAACCTCGCTTCTTGAGAAATCCACCAGGCACGGAGTGGTACAGAAAAACAAAATAACATAGAGGTGAGATCACTGGTAGAAGCAAATGGCAGAAGCAATTCTAATTCTTAGCAAAGCAAAACAGCAAGTCAAACCAATTCTACTGACTCTACTACCCTGTTTCCCCCAAAATAAGACATCCCCTGATAATAAGCTCAATCGGGCTTTTGAGCACATGGCAATAAGGCCAAGCGCTTATTTCAGGGTTCAAAAAAGTATAAGACAAGGTCTTATTTTGGGGGAAACGCGGTATTATGTCCCACTAATTCTACCTGTTCTATTATTATTATGTCCTTTCAATATGACACACAAGGAATTCGTCTCCGGTGCATAGGCTCTCAGTGCACATACAAAGAACAAAGTAATATAATCATAAGATTCCAATAGTAGAAGGTAATAAGAAAGATTAGGATAATAGTAATACAGCCCTACTACATGTGTAAATATCTTCAGGTTTAAGACAGTGCTGTGGGAATTAGGTGTTCAGCAGAGTGATGGCACTAGGGAAAAAACTGTTTTTGTGTCTGGACATTTTGGCATGCAATGCCTTATGGCACCATCCTCCTGAGGGGAGAAAGTTTATGTCCAGAATATGAGTGGTCTGAATTTATTTTTTTCAACCCTTTTTCTAGTTTGTGCAGTGTGCAGATCCTCAGTGGAAGGCAGGCTGATTGCAATTGTTTTTCCTACAGTCCTAACTATTCCTTGAAGTCTGTACCTGTCCTGTTTAGTTGCTGTACCAAACCAGACAGTGAGAGAAGTACAGATGACAGACTCAACGATTCCTCTGTAAAAACTGTATCAGCAGCTCCTTCGACCCTGAGCTATCAATATTCTCCTTGATTGGCATCCCAAAAATGGAGTTTTCAGAAAGCATTGATTACACATTTCCTCTCCAGAATGATTTCATAATTACACCTGCTTGCCCGTATTTATTCCCTCTTAAATTCACAAACAAACCAAAAGGCAAATGAAAATGAGCTCTATTTTCATGGCCCTCCAAGAACAGTCTCTCAAAAACATGGCCACCGAGGATCCGAGAGAAAGAATTGGCTGGCGGTTTGTCTTTTATGGATTTCGATCATCAAGCGGCAATTAAAACCAGTGGCCCTGAAGTGCATCCTATTTTGCAGGGCTAGACATGCTAATCAGAAATACCATAATAATGCCCACTGAATTGTTCACTGGATAATATAAATTCCTTTGGAATGAAAGAGGAGGGGGGGATAGGGAGGCAGAGGTTTCAAAATGGCCTATTCATCACCAACAATGTTTTCTTTGCCAGGTGTAATCTGATGTTAAATGTAGGCTTGTACTACTACATACATGTCTTTTTAACATTTGTTCAAGTTCCAATTGTAATACAATCCCCCCCCCAATATTTTATTTCAGTGAATCAGCTGCTTTAGAAGGAAGAGTCCTGGGTGCAAAAGACTTTTAAAAGACAGTTAAAATAATGCACATGGGGGGGGGGGGAAGGACACTGCTCCAAATATACAAGAGAAAAAGGTATTAACAGCTGATTTAAAAGGGGGGGATAGATGATGATGATGATGATGATGATGATGATGATGATGATGATGATAGATAGATAGATAGATAGATAGATAGATAAACAGACAAACAGACAATGAGAGGGAGAGAGATAGACAGACCGAAAGAAAGAGAATAGATAGATGATAGAGATAGATAGATAGATAGATAGATAGATAGATAGATAGATAGATTGATTGATAGATGATAAAGAGAGAGAGAGACAGACAAACAAACAATGAGAGGGAGAGAGATAGACAGAGACCGAGAGAATAGATAGATAAATGATAGATAGATAGATAGATAGATAGATAGATAGATAGATAGATAGATAGATAGATATGATTGATAGATAATAGAGAAAGGAGGAGAGACAGAGGGAGGGACAGACACAGAGAGAGAATAGAGAGATGAGAGCTGGAGAGAGGTAGATGATACATAGATAGAGAGGGAGAGAAAGAGAGAGAGATAATAGAGATGAAAATGAAGGCAGTGACAGACGACTTACAAATAACGTCAAGAAAATCACATATAGTCAAACAGGAGCTGTTGTCAACTCAAGGACATTTGTATTTAATTCATATATTCAAATGGAGCCTCTTCACAAGGCCTTTGAATGAAAAGATCTCTGGAGTATTGGAAACACATTGATAGAAAAACTGCTCTCCTTATGAACTGGAGAGTCTAGGATTACATCTTTCTTTTATTTTGCATTCAAGGAATTAACAGAAATATTTCAAAAGTTGTCCCTAAGAACGCTTGGCTCCACAGTCACACACACAACTCTGTCTTAGTTCTGATGTCACAACTGTTCAACACAGAGAGAGAGAGAAATGCCCTTTGGGCTAATTTTCTGCCTTTGGGAATAATGAAAAATTGGATCATCATCCATTGCACTGAAGTAAGGTTAAATGGTGTGTCAGCTTCTATCCCCATGGAAGTTGGGGCCTTCTTGAAGTTTACCTCAGGTGACAAGCTATCTTAAGCTGCCTGGGTCTGTAACAGGAACCACTAGAGTAGTGTTTCTTAAGCTTGGCAGATTGAAGATGTGTGGATTTCAACTCCCAGAATTCCCCAGATCTAAAGCCTGACCATGAGACACTGGGAGTCCATTGTGGCCACAGAGATAGTCCTTGCTTTACTGATTCTGGTCCATGGGGTTGCAAAAAGGTAGGCATGACTTAGGAACTAACCAACAACATGTTTCTTTGGGGTAAGGTGAAAAAGGTCCCTGCGTCTTGGCTTGAAAGATGCCATCAAACTGGGATGGATGTGAATTAGCATGATCTTTCAGAGTTTGGTTCCACATCATCCGAAGTTACAGTTAAGCATGGAAAAGATCGCGTCTGCCCCCAAAAGTTGAAACTGAAGAATGTTCCTCCTATGCATAAAGATGTTTTAATAAGATGCACAAAATGCTCGTTACCCATAGCAAGTCTTTCAGAAGTTCATGGGCATCCATAGAGGGGAGACCTTGACCTTTCAGAATGTTGATGCTTGAAGAAAGACAGATTCAACCAAATGTTCTCCCCCCCAACCTCCCCCCCCCCCCAAATATCTAGGTTTGCAATCCCATTTAATTGGAAGTCAATCTCCCCAACTCTCCCATCTTTTTACATTGATCACAATTATTATTTCCTTGACGTTTGTCAACGGGAGGACCGCGCTTGACAATAATTTCACCCTAAATCACTAATGGCCGTAATTCTGTGGATGGGCTTAATTTGCCCACTGGCGTGCAACAAACAAAGCCATTTGTAGCTGAGGTCCCCCTTGTTAGTGTTGATCTCTTAAGTTCGATCCGCGGTCGATGGCGAACAATGAGAGGAGCTATTTGGATGTCAGCTTCTCACCCTGCAACCCCAGCAGAAGCTTAATTGTTTGCACGGATGTTCGGTAGAAGTGATAAACAAATTAGGCATGTAAAGCAGGAAGACAACCGCTCGTAATTTACATCCCATGCTCTACTTGGCTTTACGGCATCTTGGCTCCTCGTTCAACAAAGCTGACGACACCAAATGGGGAAGTTAAAAGATAGCCCGACTTAAGCCTGGATCCGTTCTCTTGGCTCTTCCCCTGATTGAGTTTCCACAGCAACCACTAACTGAGATGTTCTTAGGACAAGGTTGGGTATCTATGATCCCTCTACAAAAGGGGTGTCAAACTCAAGGCCCACGGGCTGGATCTGGTCCAAGGGGTGCTTGGATCTGGTCCGCGGAGCCTGACCTGGAAATAGCGAAGGACTGGCCCACAATGCCTCTGCCAATGAAAACGGAGCTCGGGAGGACCACGTGCGGCCCTCCCGAGCTCCGTTTTCGCTGGCAGAGGGTTGCAGGAAGCTGTCACAGCCGAAAATGGAGCTCAGGAGCCTGTTTTCACTGGCAGAGAGCTTGGGCCACTAGAGGTGCCCTCTGACACAAGTGACATCGAGCTGGCCACACCCACCCCGGCCCTCTGAGGTAAAACACAACCCTGATGCGGCGCTCAATGAAATCGAGTTTGACACCCCTGCTCTACAACCAGTGGACTTCAGCTCCCAGAATTCCTGAGCCAACCATGCTGGCTCAGGAATACTGGGAGTTGAAGTCCACAGATAGTGGCCTACCTCTATTCTAAGAGGAGAATGAGAAAAATCCATGCTCTGAAAATGGACATAAAATAAGGTGTCTTGGGTTGCATCACGTCAGAAGGCTTCTGAGGAAAATTTCCCCATTTTTGTCTTGCCCTGTTTCTGAAAAATCTAAAGAAAGAACATTGCTTTGTTCCAATTTATCCTTGTTACAAGAATCTCATCAGGCAGGGGTGGGATTCTACCGGTTCAGCTGTTTTGGGTGAACCGGTAGCTCCGACGATCAGCTGGGAGCGAACTGATTCACTCCGACAATCAGGTCGGCCCGCCTGCCCGGCCCTGCGCTTTACTTACCTTTATCTTCTCATCTGATTGGCACAGCAGAGCGGATTGCAACGCCTCAGCTGTGTTACTCGCAAATGGTAACACAGAAGGTTAGTATTTGTAAAACTGTGCATGCGTGGACAAGGTGTGCAAAGCGCACGATCACCGAACCGGTTGTTACATCGGCAGCATCCCACCACTGGACTCAGGAGGCAGGCTAGGTAGAAGGTGTTTAGTCAAATAAACATTATAAGAATTTACAGGTACGCAGGTGTTTGTATTTTGTTGTCTTTTCCAGTTTCTTCTCTTCTGCTGTCTCCAGGTACTGCCACATCCACTATCCCGACTTTTCTTATCTTTTTTATCGACAGTTGTTAAGTCTGGGCTTTTATGTGGCAGGTGCCTGTATCACTGTTATTGTTTTTTTCATACTATGGATTTTTTTTAAGGATATTTTCCTTTGTGTTTAGTTGGAATGAATCAACGGCAGACAAATTTGATACGTTGATTAATCAATAAAAATGCCATTCAGGGAAATTAGGGGGAAAAAATATCTATTACGCACGTGGAAGATAACACTGAAAAATAAAAGCTGCTTTCATACAGCAGAGCTACTCTTGAGAAATTCTGTGACAAGAGACGATGGATCGATGATTTCTCCATTTTGTTGTTGTTCTGATTTGCTTTTCCTCTTATCTCTCTCTCTTTTCATTTTTTTTTATGTAGATGACATGACTAGAAGTTAGGTAGGATGGAAAGAAAATGTCTTTTAATAAAGGGTGACATGATTAAAAGTTAGAATAAGTGATAGAAATAAGAGAAGTGGGAACATTAGTGTATACATTCTTATAGAATAAAATAAAAGCAGTAACAAGAGAAAACATGGAATAATTGAATAATGACAGACTGCAACTTAATATAAATGTGTATCATTGTTAGAAATATATAAGTTGATTGAATGTAATAACTATGATTAATTCTACTAGCTTTATTTGTATTAGAATGTATGACACCCAGGTGCTACACATTGATATGTTTGTAAAAAAAAAAAAATAAATAAATAAAAAACTTGTAAAAAATGGCGGGGTGAAGAAATTGTGGCCCAGACATTGGCACACTGTTTAACAGTGTGTTAGATGTTTAACCTTGATATTCCCACCTTTCGGTTCCTTTGGATAATTCTAGATTCTGCCAATGGATACTTTATTTATTTCTATTATTTTCCTCCCCCTACACCACCCACCTTCCAGACCCGGAGGAAAAAAAAGAACAAGAAAAACTCCAAAACTCAACACGAGTCCAATTTTACCTATTCTCACCCTCATCCTGATTCTATCGGCGGGCGTTAGGGAAATGGCTCCGGAGAGATTAGGGCTGTATTCATCCTTGAGTCAAATGTCTTGCTGGCTTTTGAATTGTTAATGTGATTTACCCATGCAATTGGCATGCGTCACATGCCCATATGGGGTGGGAGTCACCACGTCCCAGAAGCCCACAGAAGTGGAGAGACCAATTGCCTTTGCTTCAAGGGCAGCAAGCAAAAAGGGAAAGAAAAAAAAATAAGCAGAAAAATAAGCAAACGAACGGGAAGGCTGGAAAAGCAATTCGGCATAAATAGAAAGAGAGACTTTGCTCTGAGGAAGCTGCATTCCTCTTTGTCAGCAATAATAACTATCTGTTTATCTATCTATCTAACATCTATCTATCTATCTATCTATCTATCTATCTATCTATCTATCTATCAGGGGTGGGTTTCACTTACCTTTACTACCGGTTCGCAGTGGGAGCGGGCACACTTCTGCGCATGTGCAAATCACAATGATGATGTCGTGGTGGGTGGGTGGAGCCTCCCGCTGGTTTTACTACCGGTTCTATAGAACCGGACCGAACCGGGAGCAACCCACCACTGCTATCTATCTATCTATCTATCTATCTATCTATCTATCTATCTATCTATCTATCCATCCATCCATCCATCCATCCAATATATATATATATGTGTGTGTGTGTGTGTGTGTGTGTGTGTGTGTGTGTGTGTGTGTAGTTAATATTTCGGGTTTCTTCCCGTGTAATTGTGGATATATCCCTAAAAGGTTAGAAGTGACGTTTCGACAGAATCTCATCTGCCATCATCAGGCTTATGTGAGGAGTCTTTTGCAGTAACTGCCGTTACTGATGAGATGGCAGATGAGATATTTGACCTTTACAGGGAGGAGTCATAAAATATGGGTGTGGCTGGCTGAAGAGGTTCCAAAAAAACCCCGAAATAGTGCTATCCCAGTCTCCCATAAGTCTCAGAATAAACAACACAAAATGTCTGACAGGCCTGAAAGTGATGATTGGAGATTTCATCCCACCATGGCCATTTAAGCTCCAAGATGGCTTCGGTCAGGTCAGCTTCAGGGTTGACGATAGATTTGACCTACAAATGGCCAACTGCTGACCACATATGGTTGGCACACTGCTGAGGGATAGGTGCCTTCTCCATCAACTGTCCGTTCCAACTCATAGGCCTTATCTACTTATCTTGTCCATAATTCTCTATTAGTGACAATAAAGGATAAAACTTTATTCTCTATTTTCATATGACCCGGATTCCTTCACGAGTCTTCAGCATCTTTATTAACCTCAAAGAAAAATTAAAAGTGGAGACCAAGGAAGAAGAGAAGGCTGGTATAATGAAGTCTCAGTTGAGCCCAGCAAGGTCAAAGTATAATACACTCTGAAACCGTTTAAGAAAGAAACTTAAAATTAACTAGTCCCTTGAGAGAAATTCAGCCCTGCCTTATGTTCCCTTCACAACCCTTGGAATATTTGCACCATGTCTGACAGTCACTTTAGACGGTATTGTCCAAGTAGCTGTCACGAGACATCCCAAGGGCACCAAGCTCTCCGGTGGGACAAGAGTCACATTTATCATCCCAGCTTTGAGTCACTTAATCCTGGGTTTTTATGCTGACAGAGTCTCTCACTAAACCGCAGATAACTGCACTTTGGACCTGATAATTCTCCAGCTTTGACCTACACCATAGTTAATTTGTACCCCAAAATGAGGAACAACGAGGTGCACTTTAGTGAAGAACAGTTCATCGATCCAAGGCCCTAAAAATCCAGTTAGACCCAACAATCAACTGGGTCTTCCATAAAGTCCTACCTGGGCTATACAGGTAATCCTGGACTTACAACCAATCATTTAACAACCCAAGAACACAGAAAAAAAAAAGACTTCAATCTGGTCCTCGCACTGATGACCATCACAACATTCCCAAGGTCATGTGAGGGAAAATTTGGGCGCTTGGCAACTGGCATGTATTTATGATGATTGAAGCATCCCGGGGTCTCATGCTCACCAGCGGGTGGGTTTCACATTATGTTACTACCCAGAAGTGGGTTTTAGCAGGTTCTGACCAGTTCTGAAGAACCGGTAGCGGAAATTTTGAGTAGTTCGGAGAACCGGTAGCGGAAATTTTGAGTAATTCGGACAACCAGTAGCGGAAATTTTGAGTTCCTCCCAATCAGCTGGAACTTGGAAGGCAGAGAATAGATGGTGACGGGGCCAGTCAGAATTTTTGCTACTGGTTCTCCGAACTACTCAAAATTTCCGCTACCGATTCTCCAGAACTGGTCAGAACCTGCTGAAACCCACCTCTGCCCAAAAGCTTTCTCTCGCATTCTAAAGAACAAGACACTTAGCAGGTTCAAAGGTGCTTTTTCAAGAGGCAACTGGACTTTTGTTTTTCCTTGAAGACATTTTGCTTCTCATCCAAGAAGCTTCTTCAGTTCTGAGGAACTCATTCAGAACTGAAGAAGCTTCTTGGATGAGAAGCGAAACGTCTTCAAGGAAAAACAAAGTCTAGGAGCCTCGTGAAAAAGCACCTTTGACCTGGATGACTGAGGAGCTCCACAGACAAGATACTTAGCAATTATCTTGAGATACAAGAATGCAGAATATTAGGAAAACTTCCTAACTGTATGAAAAGTTTGTCAATTGACCTAATTATAGAGAAAGAGATGATCTACAGATAGTTCTCCACTTACAAACATAACTGAATCCATAATGTGAACCCACATTATGACTGTAATTCAGGATTCAGTTATGTTCGTAACTGTGGCATTCACTTAATGGCCGCTACAAAAATAGGTAAAAAAATTAGATGCAGTCACATGGTGGTTGTTAAACATGGGACTGCATCTCATTTTATTATCTATTTTTGTAGCAGTCATTAAGTGGGTGCCACAGTTGTTAAGTGAGCCTGTTGGGGTTGTTTGTTTGTTTTTGCTGGAAACTAGAAGTAAGTGGCAGTATCTGGCAAAAAAAAAAACCCACCAAAAATAGCAGTCACATTACGTTATTTAAACATAGTATAATATTAGTCAGTTATACCTTATTCCTATACAATTATACATATCTATACCTACATATATCTATCTATGCAATTCACATACATATTTATCTATAATAATGTATATAATTCTAGTCTAACACTACACATTTGTCTCGGCTACCCTCCTTTTATCTAACTATTCATAGAATTTTGCCCAGATTTTATAGTACAATGTTTCGCTTTTATCCTTGAGTTCCAAGGTGAGTCTATCCATTTCTGCACAGTTGAAAATTTTTAGTAGTATTTCCTCTTCATTTGTGGTATCTTTCTCTTTCCATTTCTGCGCAAAGGCTATCCATGTAGATAATTTATGTCTTTCTTGTATTTGCCCTCTGTCATCCCCAAAAGGAAAAATTCCGGTTTGATTTCTATGTTTATTAACAAAATTTCCTCCAACCAACTCTTTATCAGATTCCAATATTTCTTTGCCTTTGGGCATTCCCACCACATATGATAGAAGTTCCCCGGAGCCACCATGTGGTGGGGGGAGTGTGAATGTGCATGTTATGCAGGGGTGGGATTCTACCGGTTCAGACCAGTTTGGGCAAACTGGTAGCTCCGACGATCAGCTGAGAGAGAACCGGTTCATCCCGACGATCAGATGGGCCCACCTGCCCACCCGCGCTATTTTCCTACCTTTACCTTCTGAGCTGATTCGCACGGCAGAGCAGATTGCCGTGCCTCAGCTGTGTTTCTCCTCCGAAGAAATGGGGAAGTGAAGATTTCTTCAAACTGCGTGCGCCTGCGAAGCATGCGATCACCGAACCGGTTGTTCCACTACCGGTTCTCTGAACTGCTCAAAATTTCCGCTACCGGTTCTCCAGAACCTGTCAGAACCTGCTGGATTTCACCCCTGCTCATTCCCACGCTTAATTCGTGGCACTTTTAGGAAAGATTTTTAAAAAAAAAAAATCTGGAGAGCTACAGGCAATATAAATGATCTTGAGATGGCTGTCTCCGTAGGAGGCAGCATTGTAAGTTCTTAAGTCAAAGAAATGTGTGTCAGCCACTATCTTTTCCCAGTGACAGACTGAGACCTGGAGGTATGTGGACAGCTGTCAGCCTTTCCCTTCTGCCTCGGAGACAGCTGTTCCCGTTTGCCTCTTTTCAGTGGTCTCTGGATTCAGGAAGAGACAGGCCAAGTCTCTCAAATGAAAGCTTGCAATTTTGCAAAATGCCCAATCAGCTTTCTTATTTTTTGACCAGCAAAACACACAGCAGATAGGAAAGGATAGGAAAGGAAAGGAAGGGAGAAAGTTAACTTTTTACTTTACTTTACTTTACTTTACTTTACTTTACTTTACTTTACTTGGTTGAAGCATCCCGGGGTTTCATGCTCACCAGCGGGTGGGTTCACATTATGTTACTACCCAGAGGTGGGTTTCAGCAGGTTCTGACCAGTTCTGGAGAACCGGTAGTGGAAATTTTGAGTAGTTCAGAGAACCAGTAGCAGAAATTTTGAGTAGTTCAGAGAACCAGTAGTGGAAATTTTGAGTAGTTCGGAGAACCAATAGTGGAAATTTTGAGTAGTTCACAGAACCAGTAGCGGTAATTTTGAGTAGTTCGGAGAACCAGTAGTAGAAATTTTGAGTAGTTCAGAGATCCGGTGGCGGAAATTTTGAGTAGTTCGGAGACCTGGCAAATACCACCTCTGACTGGCTCCACCCCCATCTATTCTCTGCCTCCTGAGTCCCAGCTGATCGGGAGGAAATGGAGATTTTGCAGTAACCTTCCCCTGGAGTGGGGAGAAATGGGGATTTTGCAATATCCTTCCCCTGGAGTGGGGAGGGAATGGAGATTTTACAGTATCCTTCCCCTGCCATGCCCACCAAGCCACATCCACAGAACCGGTAGTAAAAATTTTTGAAACCCACCACTGTTACTTACCAGTTTGCTGTGTGCGCGCCCAGTTCACCCCATGCACCTGCCTTCCGTGTATGCGCTTTGCTCATGCGCGCGCCTTCCGCGCATGTGCCTGGCCTCAAAAACATGCCTAAGTAGGATGGCATAGAGCAGGGCGGGTAGGCAGGCCCACCCTCAATTTCCGCTACTGGCTGAATAGCACCTCTGATGCTCACCATTTGACAAGTTTTCCAGCCATTTGAATTTTTCCAGAACAAGCAAAGTCAACGGGGAAGCTGGATTTGCGTGGTGACCGCATGATGCACTAAGGAAATCCAGGAATGTGTTAAGGAACATTGGAACTTGGCCCAGAAATAAACATTGAAGAAAGTATTAGACAAGGATGGTGCAAGATGATCAGGGCCTGGAAATTAAGTCCTATCGAGGGAACTGGATTTGCTTAAACTTGAGGACAGTTCTTCAAATACCTATAAATACTTCATACCACATACGCAGTGGTGGGTTTCAAAATTTTTTACTACCAGTTCTGTGGGTGGCTTGGTGGGCGTGGTATGGTTTTGGTGGGCGTGGCTTGGTGGGCGTGGCAGGGGAAAGATACTGTAAAATTTCCATTCCCTCCCCACTCCGGGGGAAGGTTACTGCAAAATCCCCATTTCCTCCCAATCAGCTGGAACTTGGAAGGCAGAGAATAGATGGTGACGGGGCCAGTCAGAATTTTTGCTACTGGTTCTCCGAACTACTCAAAATTTCCGCTACCGATTCTCCAGAACTGGTCAGAACCTGCTGAAACCCACCTCTGCCCAAAAGCTTTCTCTCGCATTCTAAAGAACAAGACACTTAGCAGGTTCAAAGGTGCTTTTTTCAAGAGGCAACTGGACTTTTGTTTTTCCTTGAAGACATTTTGCTTCTCATCCAAGAAGCTTCTTCAGTTCTGAGGAACTCATTCAGAACTGAAGAAGCTTCTTGGATGAGAAGCGAAACGTCTTCAAGGAAAAACAAAGTCTAGGAGCCTCGTGAAAAAGCACCTTTGACCTGGATGACTGAGAAGCTCCATAGACAAGATACTTAGCAATTATCTTGAGATACAAGAATGCAGAATATTAGGGAAAACTTCCTAACTGTATGAAAAGTTTGTCAATTGAGCTAAGTATAGAGAAAGAGATGATCTACAGATAGTTCTCCACTTACAAACATAACTGAATCCATAATGTGAACCCACATTATGACTGTAATTCAGGATTCAATTATGTTCGTAACTGTGGCATTCACTTAATGGCCGCTACAAAAATAGGTAAAAAAATTAGATGCAGTCACATGGTGATTGTTAAACATGGGACTGCATCTCATTTTATTATCTATTTTTGTAGCAGTCATTAAGTGGGTGCCACAGTTGTTAAGTGAGCCTGTTGGGGTTGTTTGTTTGTTTTTGCTGGAAACTAGAAGTAAGTGGCAGTATCTGGCAAAAAAAAAAAACCCGCCAAAAATAGCAGTCACATTACGTTATTTAAACATAGTATAATATTAGTCAGTTATACCTTATTCCTATACAATTATACATATCTATACCTACATATATCTATCTATGCAATTCACATACATATTTATCTATAATAACGTATATAATTCTAGTCTAACACTACACATTTGTCTCGGCTACCCTCCTTTTATCTAACCATTCATAGAATTTTGCCCAGATTTTATAGTACAATGTTTCGCTTTTATCCTTGAGTTCCAAGGTGAGTCTATCCATTTCTGCACAGTTGAAAATTTTTAGTAGTATTTCCTCTTCATTTGTGCGCAAAGCTATCCGTGCCGCTGTAAGTATATGCAGTATAGATAATTTATGTCTTTCTTGTATTTGCCCTCTGTCATCCCCAAAAGGAAAAATTCCGGTTTGATTTCTATGTTTATTAACAAAATTTCTTCCAACCAACTCTTTATCAGATTCCAATATTTCTTTGCCTTTGGGCATTCCCACCACATATGATAGAAGTTCCCCAGAGCCACCATGTGGTGGTGGGAGTGTGAATGTGCATGTTATGCAGGGGTGGGATTCTACCGGTTCAGACCAGTTTGGGCAAACTGGTAGCTCCGACGATCAGCTGAGAGAGAACCGGTTCATCCCGACGATCAGATGGGCCCACCTGCCCACCCGCGCTATTTTCCTACCTTTACCTTCTGAGCTGATTCGCATGGCAGAGCAGATTGCCGCGCCTCAGCTGTGTTTCTCCTCCGAAGAAATGCGGAAGTGAAGATTTCTTCAAACTGCGTGCGCCTGCGAAGCATGCGATCACCGAACCGGTTGTTCCACTACCGGTTCTCTGAACTGCTCAAAATTTCCGCTACCGGTTCTCCAGAACCTGTCAGAACCTGCTGGATTTCACCCCTGCTCATTCCACGCTTAATTCGTGGCACTTTTAGGAAAGATTTTTAAAAAAAAAAATCTGGAGAGCTACAGGCAATATAAATGATCTTGAGATGGCTGTCTCCGTAGGAGGCAGCATTGTAAGTTCTTAAGTAAAAGAAATGTGTGTCAGCCACTATCTTTTCCCAGTGACAGACTGAGACCTGGAGGTATGTGGACAGCTGTCAGCCTTTCCCTTCTGCCTCGGAGACAGCTGTTCCCGTTTGCCTCTTTTCAGTGGTCTCTGGATTCAGGAAGAGACAGGCCAAGTCTCTCAAATGAAAGCTTGCAATTTTGCAAAATGCCCAATCAGCTTTCTTATTTTTTGACCAGCAAAACACACAGCAGATAGGAAAGGATAGGAAAGGAAAGGAAGGGAGAAAGTTAACTTTTTTTTACTTTACTTTACTTTACTTTACTTTACTTTACTTTACTTTACTTTACTTTACTTTACCTTACCTTACCTTACCTTACCTTACCTTTACTGTCATTGCACCTCGTACAACAAAATTAAATGCCATTTTCAGTGTACATTATAACTATAAAAATAAAACACAACACACATCCTTCACACAGTCTATACAATTGAATTGAAAACCCGATATTGCATTAGTATTGCACTATACAGTAGAATTCAATATAGTTACTGCCCTGGGATAGAAGCTGTTTTTCAGCCTATTTGTCCTTGTGTTTATTATCCTGTACCGGCTGCCAGATGGTAATAGTTCAAAAAAAAAAAGGGGGGATGCCCAGGATGAGATGGATCTTTAATAATGTTTTGAATTTTCTTAAGGCAGCGGGAGCTATAAAGCTCTTCCAAAGAGGGGAGAGGGCAACCAGTGATCCTCTGGACAATGAGGTTAACCCTCCGGAGCGCTGTCCTATCTGCCACTGTGCAATTGGCAAACCATACACAGGTACAGCGAGTTAAAATACTCTCTATGGTGCAGCGGTAGAAGGTCACCAGCAATTTTTCATTCAGTTGTTGTTTCCTGAGAAGTCTCAGGTAGTATAATCTCTGCTGGGCAGTGGTGAAATCCTACTGGTTCGCACCGGTTCGGGAGAACCGATAGTGATAAAAGCTACCGGTTCAGCGAACCGGTAGTAAAAAAAAAAAAAAGCTACCAGTTGGTCCAAACTGGTATTTCCGACGATAAGCTGTGCCGCACAATTTATATCCATGTGATTTTATATAGGAGGCGCATGGGGCATTTCTGTGCATGCGCAGAACTTTCTACACAAGCACAGAGCATCCGTGATGACGTCTGGATGGGTGGGCGGAGCCTCCCGCCGCCACCACTACCGGTTTGCCCAAACCGGGGAGAACCAGTAGAAACCCACCACTGAATGAGGATGGAAGTCATGTCAAACCCCTTATATGGAGATATGATGCAAATGTGCTTTTCTTTCCAAAAGGCAACTGGATTTTCTTGGGGTTTTTTTTCTTTTTCTTTTTTCCTTTGAAAATGTTTCACTTCTTCACCTTCTTGGATGAGAAGCAAAACATTTTCAAAAGGAGGAAAAAAAAAACCCAAGAAAATCCTGTTGAAAAAAACAAACATTTGGAACAACTGTTACCTGGATGAAATGAGAATCTCCATAGACATGGAAATGCGATCTAATATAACTTCTATATTTCTCTGTTCTAAGGTTTTAAGGAAAGATAAGACAATAGATCCGTCTCTGTCCTGAAGCATAAAAAGTAAGAACTCTGTGCATAGAGGGTAATGGGAAAAAAAAAAAGAATGAAAATTCAAACAGGTTGCAATCAATATTCATTTTTTAAAATCCAGTCCTCCAGCTCAAGAAGCTATCGTTCAGAATAGACACTGCCACCATGTTGCATGCGACTGTTGAGAATTAAAAGAATTGCCTTAAATTGATATTAAAATAAAAATCCCTTTTACCGATTATGCATTTATGGGCTTTTTGATTCCTGGCCACCTTCCAGCCTATTTGACCTTTGAATTAATTGTCCCCATTGGAAATCTTACACTTCGAAAGGAGTCACTAATGGGACAGAATTCCCCCTGAGAATTTCCTTATAAAATAAGTCTCAACCTTTCCCTGAAGAGCAAGGACAGATTCATATCTCTCCCTCCCTCCCTCCCTCTCTCTCTCTCTCTCTCTCTCTCTCTCTCTCTCTCTCTTTTTCTCTCTCTTTCTCCCTCCCTCCCTCTGTCTCCCTCCTTCTCTCTCTCTCTCTTTCTCGCTCTCCTTCCCTCCCTCTCTTCTCTCTCTTTCTCCTTCCCTTCCTCTGTCTCCCTCCCTCTCTGTCTCTTTCTTGCTCTCCCTCCCTCTCTCTCTTTTCTCTCTCTTTCTCCTTCCCTCCCTCTGTCTCCCTCCCTCTCTGTCTCTTTCTCGCTTTCCCTCCCTCCCTCTGTCTCCCTCTCTCTCCTTCCCTCCCCTCTCCCTCCCTCCCTCTCTCTCTTCTCTCTCTTCTCTCTCTTCTCTCTTCTCTCTCTTTCTCCCTCCCTCCCTCCCTCTGTCTCCCTCCCTCTCTCCCTCTCTTTCTCTCCCTCCCTCTCTCTCTTTCTCTCTCCCTCCCCATCTCCCTCTCTTTCTCCCTCCCTCTCTCTGTCTCCCTCCCTCTCTCCTTCTCTTTCTCTCCCTCCCTCCCTCTCTTTCTCTCCTTCCCTCTCCCTCTCTTTCTCCCTCCCTCCTTCTGTCTCCCTCCCTCCCTCTCTCTCTCCCTCCCTCCCTCCCCCCCCCTCTCTCTCACACACCTTCTTTCCTATCACCTCCCTATCCATAAACTGAAGGTAAGTAGAAGGTACAATATTCTCTTACATTGGACTGTGTTGGAAGAAATGTCCACCTGGGTTCAGTTCCAAGTGGGGAGAAAGACACTGGAAACATGGAGACTGCTTGGAAAAATGGTTTTTAATGGTGGACAGGATCACAGGCCTTGAAGTTCTTGGGCGAAGGGGGAAAAAAGGGAAAAAGTGCTGAGAGTGCCTGGGTTTTATGCCCTTTCTGGGCTTTTGAATTTGAGCTTGTATTCTGATTGGTTGTCAGACTCCCATGGGGCCATGCAGGGGTAACTTTGTAGGTTGTCATTTGAGTCCCAGGCTTGGTTGAGCCTTGCTGGGTGATGATGTAATGAAAGGGCTTTGGGCAATTCCTACTATGGCTCTTCCTGAAGGAGGTAGATCTTTGTTGTGTAGAATAGACTGGCCCAGGCCTTAATGGCCCATTGACAAAGGTGAGGGGGGGGGCTGAGTTTCTGCCCCTTTAATATTTCCTAAAATACCTCACTTTCCTAGGAGAGGAGAGGGTACTAACTTCCTACAACTGCAAGTCCCATCATTCCCAAACAATGTGCCACTCCCTGAGTGCTGAGAGACTAGGCTCATTCAGCATTCCAACAACCTATCAGAAGCAGCAAACATCAAGCTTCTTGTGTGTTCAATGGAACAACAGAAAACAGATGTATCCTTTGTTTCATTGGGTTACAATGAGAACAATTAATCAGTGGAACAACTTATCTCTAGAAGTTGTTGGGTGCTCCGACACTGGTTTTTAAGAAGCGATTGGACAGCCATTTGTCTGAAATGGTGTAGGGCCAGTTTCTGCAAAGGTTCAAAGAAATTACATTAGATACCTTGTTCATTCCGAGGTCTCCTAATTGGCCTCCTCCGTTGACTGGGACAATGGACTTGGTGAGGGACACGGCTTGAAGTGGCTCAGATATGGACGGCTTAAACAGTTTAATGAAAAGAAGGACTAGGCGTGACATGATAGCAGGGTTCCAATATCTCAGGGACTGCCACAAAGAAGAGGGAGTCAAGCTATTCTCCAAAGCACTTGAGGGCAGGACAAGAAGCAATGGGTGGAAGCTAATCAAGGAGAGAAGCAACCTAGAACTAAGGAGAAATTTCCTGACTGTGAGAACAATTAATCAGTGGAACAACTTGCCTCCAGAAGTTGTGAATGCTCCAACACTGGAAGTTTTTAAGATGTTGGACAACCATTTGTCTGAAGTGGTGTAGGGTTTCCTGCCTAAACAGGAGGTTGGACTAGAAGTCCTCCAAGGTCCCTTCCAACTCTGCTATTCTATTGTCTATTGTCTACTCTACTCTACTCTACTCTACTCTACTCTACTCTACTCTACTCTATTCAGAACTGGGTAAAGACACCATTAAAGAATTATACTGCTATTCAAATTTCATCCTCACTAGAATTCGTTCATAACCAACATTCTTCTAAGGTAGAGCTGTGTGAAGCTTCACAGCAGTTCTTTGCTTTGAGAAAGGTTTGAATAAAGCACCCCTTGAAAGTACTTCATGAACCAATGTAGTTCCTTTTCCGGGGGTTGGATTAGAAGACTTCCAAAGTCTGTTATTCTATTTGTCTGCTTTTCCAGTTTTTTAAAAAAATGTTCTCTAGTGATATGCATTGGAAATGTATTTCAAAGAAAATAATTCTGGTGAAGTTCTCACTTTGGAGAAAGTGGCTGTTGCACTGATTTGGTTACAAGGTGGCTTACAGTCAATATTTTGTTAATAAATAAATCTAGAGTTGATCTCTAACCATGGTGGCGCAGTGCAGGGGTGAAATCCAGCAGGTTCTGACAGGTTCTGGAGAACCGGTAGCGAAAAGTTTGAGTAGTTCAGAGAACTGGCAAATACCAGAGTGGGGTGGGGAATGGAGATTTTGCAATATCCTTCCCCCAGGAGTGGGGAGGGAATGGGGATTTTGCAGAATCCTTCCCCTGCCATGCCCACCAAGCCATGCCCACAGAACCGGTAGTAAAAAAAATTGGATTTCACCACTGGCGCAGTGGTTAGAGTGCAGTACTGCAGGCTACTTCTGCTGACTGCCGGCTGACTGCAATTTGGCCATTCGAATCTCACCAAGCTCAAGGCTGACTCAGCCTTCCATCCTTCCGAGGTGGGTCAAATGAGGGACCAGATTGTTGGGGGCAATAGGCTGACTCTGTAAACTGCTTAAGGAAGGGCTTAAAGCACTGTCAAGCGGCATATAAGTCTAAGTGCTATTGCTATTGCTAACCATAAGATTCTTAAAGTAACATATCCACCTCCACGGCCTTGAGAAACTTACTGGTCAATGAGCATCCCAGGGAGTGGTGGGTTTCAAAAATTTTTACTACCAGTTCTGTGGGAGTGGCATGGCTTGGTGGGCATGGTAGGGGAAAGATTCTGTAAAATCTCCATTCCCTCCCCAATCCAGGGGAAGGATACTGCAAAATCCCCATTTCCTCCCAATCAGCTGGAACTTGGAAGGCAGAGAATAGATGGGGACGGGGCCAGTCAAGAGGTGGTATTTACCGGTTCTCTGAACTACTCAAAATTTCCGCTACCGTTTCTCCAGAACTGGTCAGAACCTGCTGAAACCCACCTCTGATCCCAGGTAACAATTCTCTTCCACCAGATGCTCAGAAATCTAGCAACCAGGATCAGTAGTCCTGGGACTTACGACCACAATCGAGCCCAATTTACAATCTCAATCGAGCCCAAAATTTCTGTTACTCAATGAAATGTTTGTTGCCCCTATTTTACCGACTTTATTGCCACGGCTGTTAAGCGAATCACTGCTGCTGTGAAACGAGTAACGCCATTGTTAAGTGAATCTGGCTTCCCCCATGGACTTTGCTCATCAGCAGGTCACAAAAGTCGATCAACATGACTCCGGAAACACTGCAACCGTCATAAATAGGAGTCAGTTGCCAAGCGGCCGAATTTTAATCACATGGCCATTGGATATGATGCAACCGTCATAAGTGTGAAAGACGGTCCTCGGTGACTTTTTTAAAAAAAGTTTTTCCAGTGCCATTGTAACTTTGAACGGTCACTAAATGAGCTGTTGTAAATTGAGGACTACCTCACAGAGGTAGTCTCTCTACCTATTGTCCTATTTTCCTGCGGCAATTCTTCGACCCAAAGTTGAAACGGTGCAGTCAACTTGGAAGAAAGTCTCCTCACATCGTGTCTGGCATTTTTCACATTATTAATAACTCCGGTTATGGCTCCCATTCATTTTAATTAGCGATCAATTAGACAGCCTCCCAGACAGCGGGAAAACAGAGTAGGCCCAGCCCCTCAGAGAATCACTGTTTCCCACATAAATAAACGACTTCGGCGCCTTCCAAGTTTGCAAAACTTTTTATTTTGCTGGAAGAACTCAAGAGGGTCAGAGAGTTTAAAGAGGTGTTGGCTGTCCGGAGAAAGTCCTTGTTCTCACTCTCTCTTTTTTAGCCAACCTGTCACTCACTGGGGAGTTAGGAGGGTGAGGGTGGGGGGTGGGGACTCTATTCTCTCTGCTTGGGGGCTTTGGCTGAGGGGGGAAATGGGGAAAACGCATCGGACGTGGTGAACAGCTGGGGCCCATCACTTTTCATTGCGGGCCTCGGAGAGATGCGGTTGACAGAGTGATACACAGAGGCTGTCCTAGTTAATGACTTCACCATTCTCCGTCATTATTCCCATCATTAGGAAATTAAGAGGACAGAAGGTATTTACTGTAAACCTGCCGCCTCCCAAGGAGAGATAAATAGAAACGGATAAATGGGTTCTTCTGGTACGGCTCGCCTATTAACCTTCTGTTTCCCAGCACAGACATATGCCCACCATTCTGCCATTAATAACCGGTAATTGGGAAAGCAGCAGGCAAGAAGATTACCTCTTAAGATGCTCTCGGCGCGCCCCACTAAAATTGCCCTGTTTCCCTTTCGTGGGGAAAGTGGCCACTTTGGAGAAGAAGGATAGGAGGAGGAGGAGGAGGAAGAGGAGGAAGAAGGAGGAGGAGGAGGAGGAGGAGGAGGAGGAGGAGGAGGAGGAGGAGAGGAGAGAAGAAAGAAAGAAGAAGAAGAAGAAGAAGAAGAAGAAGAAGAAGAAGAAGAAGAAGAAGAAGAAGAAGAAGAAGAAGAAGAAGAAGAAGAAGGGGGGAAGGGGGAGGGAAAGGGCAGGGGAGAGGAGGGAAGAGAGGAAGAAGAAGAGGAGGAGAGGAGGAGGAGGAGAAGTAGAGGAGGAGGAGGAGGAGGAGGAGGAGGAGGAGGAGGAGGAGGAGGAGAAAAAACTTCATTTGCCTGAAATGGGATAGGGTTTCCTGCCTGAACAGAGCATTGGACTAGAAGACGTCCAAGATCCCTTCCAACTCTGTTATTCTGTTCTGTTCTGTTCTGTTCTGTTTTTTGTCTATTTTCTATTCTATTCTGTTCTATTCCATTCCATTCCATTTCATTATTTTCTATTTTCTATTTTTTTCTATTTTCTATTTTCTATTCTGTTCTATTCCATTCCATTCCGTTCCGTTCATAATCGATTCTATTTTGTATTTTCTATTCCATTCTATTCCTGTTCTGTTCTGTTCTGTTTCCTCTTCTCTGTGCCATTCCATAACCATTCCATTCCATTCTTTTCAAAACACTCACTGAAAACCAGAAGCGATCCACGACTTACGACCGCAACTGAGCCCACAATTTCCGCTGTTAAGCAGGACAGTTGTTAAGTGACATTTTGATCCATTTTATGACCTTCCTTGCCACGGTTGTTAAAGGAATCACTGCCGTTGTTAAGCTAGTAACCCGGGCGTTCCGTGAATCACGCTTCCCCGTTGACTTCGCTTGTTGGAAGGTCGCAAAAAGTGATCACATGACCCCGGGACTGCAACCGTCATAAATATGAACCCGTTGCTAAGTATCTGAGCTTTGATCACGTGACCATGGGGATGGTGCAACGTTTGTAAGTATGGAATAAGTCACTTTTTTCAGTGCCATTATAACTTCGAACAGTCACTAATGGAATGGTTTTAAGACAAGGACTGCCTATATAACAGTTATACTGCCATTCAAGTTTGATCCACACTAGAGTTTGTTGGGGTTTTTTTGAATTTTTTTTGAATTCTTAAACAAACATACATAAAACCATCTTCAATTGCAAACAGTGTGTCGGTTGGTTACAAGTCTTTTGTGCATCATTCACCAAATTCATAGCTTACAATTTACAATTTACTTAGATTCTCGTATCATCGACCTAATGTATATCTATATATTGTTATCCTCATTAATCATTTATTTGACTGTGACTATTTCTTCCCTCGTATCATTCAAAGTATTCTAAGATTTGAATTAACTTTTATCATGACATTCACTTCATCCTCTTAAATCTATCCAATAGTCCTACATCTATATATTGTATTTCACATAGTTCTACAATTTTCTTGTATTGTGAAAATCTCTACCATATTTCATTTCCATATTTTTTTTATCTAACCATCGATCGAATAGGTCCCATATCTTATAAAATTGTTTATCCTCTTGTTCTCTAATTTCAAAAGTCAATTTACTCATTTCAGCACATTCCATTATTTTCTTAATAACTTCATCTTGCGTTGGTATTTTCTCATTTTTCCAATTTTTAGCAAACACAATCCTAGCCGCTGTTAATACATTCACAATCAGATATTTCAATTCTTTATTATATATTTCAGGTATAATCCCCAATTTAAAAAATCTCTGGTTTAAAATCTATGTGTTTTTTTGTCATTTTTTTCCAACTATGTGTGGATTTTAGTCCAGTATCTTTTGGCTTCTGCATATGTCCACCACATATGGTAATATGAACCCGGTGTCAACTTGCAAAGCTTTCAAGTTGCCATGAGCAGGAGGGAGGGAGAACTGAAGTGAATTCCATACATTTTTTCTGACCGCAATCAGAAGGAGGGTGTTAGGTTTCACAGCCAGCCAAAGTGGGTAATTGGAGAATGTGATTTATGACATGGCCAGAGAGGAGGGAAGAGACAAGGTCATAGGGGAACGTAAATCTATGTGGGATCAGTCCTAACTGCATCCCAGTATTGCCGGAATGTTGCTCCTAATAAATGACTATATTTCCTTTGAAGTTTGGATCATGGCTCATGAATTAATTAGAGCATCTTTCGGAAACTTGACACCCGGTATCTGATGGCATTTCCAACATTTTTCAGATTTATTCTTGAACATTCTGGCTATTCCACACTAGAGTTTGTTGGTAACCAACCATCTTAGAATAATGTTCAACTCTTCTAGAACTTCACACATAGAGACGTGTGAAGTTATAAAGGGTTTCTTTCTTTTTGAGAAAGGGCTGAATAAAGCACAACCTTGAAGCGACTTCACGAAACAACTTTTCTGCCTTTCTAGAATTGTTCTGCTTTATTCGGTTCTGAAGTTCCAGCCAGTTTTCCCTTTTAGAACTAATCCTGCTGTCAGCAGGATTCCAAGTAACACGCCCAACGAAAGAAAACTCCGAGACTTGAGTTTCCTCAAAGTTCCATTTTATTAGAGATGTCATATTGGCATATCTGGGAAAACCCAAATCTGAAAGCTTCCAGGATTTCCCCACCCAAAAGAAAGTCCAAGTCCCTGCCCAGTACCCACATGTCCATCACATGACCCAATCAAACCACCGTCCGAACTGGAGATGCCTTCCAGTTCCAACTGTCCAGGTGCAGGGCAAGATGTCCTTGACTCTCTGAGAAAGGAATGTTATTATGACTGTATATCACCCATGCTCCATACCATCCCCCCTCCCAGTTTCCCACAGCACGAAATGCGGCAGGCCTGAAGGCCCAATGAAAAAGATGGCTTCCAGGCCTAACAGGCCGCCCCCTGATTAGAATGTCAGCATTCTGATGCTGCCATAAAAAGATGAGACTTGACTTTTCACCTACTTATTTTCTCTGTAGATAATATCCCCTAGGAGATGGGATGGGAGGGGGAAATATTCCTGTGGGGTGAGGTCAGAAGCTGGGGAGACTGACTTGGAAGATGGCCAATGAGAAGATGAGAATTGGGGAATGGAAAGGGAAGGGTTTGGGGGTCAGAGGGTTAGTATCAGTTACGACGAAGTCGGGGCCAGATCTGTCGTACTCAATAAATGGAATATTTCAGCAAAGATTAATTGTTTGGGAGTGCAATTTATTTGAGATGACATCGAAACCTGACATAGAGAAGTCTTAGAGAAGACGAAGAGAAGTCTTCCAGCACAGACATTCAGACATGAAACCAAGCCACAGTATTGTCTGCCGGCCTTGGACTCATCATAAATCCAGCTATTTGTGTGTTGTAAACCATGGTTTAAGATTTACCATATACTATGTAAATCCAGCTCTTAATGTCTGTATGCACATTGCAGATTCTTCCTTAGAACCTCAGAAAGATCACAATACTGGGTGGGAGGGAGAGGAAAAGGTTTCCCCTCTCCAGTCATGTTCAACTCTGGGGGCGGGTTTGCTCACCTCTGTTACTTACCTGAGGGAGCCAGCGTTGTCTGAAGACACTTCCATGGTCATGTAGCCAGCATGCACACAACACTGTTTTCTTCCCATCTAAGTGGTACCTATTTATCTACTTGCATTTACATGCTTTCAAAGGAGTGGTACGGTGGCCTAGAGGTGAAACTCTCACCTCACAATCAGAAGGCTGTGAGTTCGATCCTAGGTAGAGGCAGATATTTCTCTCTCTGGGCACACTGAGAATATATCAGCTGAACGAAACTCCGCATTGGCGACAGGAATTGCATCCGGCCATTAAACACTCTGCTAGCTCCATTCAGTTGCCCAGACTCCACCCTGCAAGGAATCA
The DNA here is from genome assembly GCF_029531705.1 of Pantherophis guttatus. The sequence continues at coordinate 100,003,958 of NW_026844017.1, forward strand.
TGGGGTTGTTAAATGAAGATGATGATTTAAGTGCCTTCAAACTGCTAAGTTGGCAGGAACTGGGGCAAGAATGGAAACTCATCCCGTCGTATGGTACGTGGGTCTTGAATTGCGAACTTTCCAATTAACAAACCCAGCATGTTAACCACTAAGCCACCATGCCTAGTTCCCGGGTCCCATCACATGGAGGCACAGTGGTTAGAATGGAGTACTGCAGGCTACCTCTGCTGACTGCCGACCGACTGCAGTTCAGCAGTTCGATCCTGACCAGTTTAAGGTTGACTCAGCCTTCCATCCTTGGTTGGTAAAATGAGGACCCAAATTGTTGGGGGCAAGATACTGACTTTACAAGCTGCTTAGAGAGGGCTGTAAAGCACTGTAAAGCGGTATATAAGTCTAAATGTTATTGCTATTGCTATGCCCCTATCACGATACTGAAATTATTATTAGTAACATGAAAATAATTGTCTGCAACTTCCAAAAAGGTCTTTCCTGATCAGACAGGGTTGGCATTATTTGGCCCTGTCCATTAAACAAGGCCATGCGATGGGACCCAGGATTCATGTCTTCTCTTTGAAAACATCTGTCCTCTGGAACAGCTTCTCCCAGAGATTGAAATGATTCTAGTCTTGGTAACCTTTTAAATAGAGTGTTGAAAAACTGGTTCATGTCACAGGCTTTGGGCTAGGATAGGATTTGACCTTCCAGTGTGAGAGCTTTATATCTTACATGGAGATCTTAAGTTTTTATAAGTCGTTTCATTTGTTCGATTTTAGATTCTGTTTACTGCCCCAAATCATTGAAAAGTTGAATGGCTGTAGAAAGTGACAAGTAAATGCAAAATGAAACGCCTTTCAGATATGTTGGTCTATAATCTTCTAATTCCTGGCCATTGACATTTGATCGTCCCCATTCATGTCACATTTGAAGGCATACATACATACATACATACATACATACACTTAGTATAGATGTCAGCGATTCAACGCTGGCATAGAGAGCAGAGGAGAGAGAGAGATAAGCTCTGAACTTTTGCCTGCTAAATCCCTTTGAAGTCGGGTTGTCGTGGAAATGAGGAGGGGGGGACATTCCTGGGAAATGACGAGACAAGAAGTCTGAAGAATGACTTGGAAGATAGCCAATAAGAAGCAGAGATTTGGGGATCGGAAAGGGAGGGATTGGGGGGCAAAAGGTCAGTCTTGTCCGCATCGAGTCATGATCCGGTAGCTGAGCTCAATTAAAGAAAAGATTTCCTTAAAGATTGGCAGTTTGGAAATTCAATTATTTTGAGATAGCATCGAAGTGTGACAATAGTGATGGCTAACCTTTTTCTTTTCATGTGCCACAAGCCGCCGCCCCATGTATGCACGCAACCCCCCCCATGCCCCCCGCGCATGCGCATCCGACCCCCATGCTCCCCTGCCCACCACACTTTTTAGTGCATTTTTTGGCCTCCCCAGGCTCCAAAGTCTTTCCTCAAGCCTCCAGGAGGGAGAAAACGGCCTCCCCTGGGCTCCGGAGGCCCTCTGGAAGCCAGAAATTGGCCCATTTCCAGACTTCTGGAACTTCCGGGAGGCCCATTTTTCACCCTCCCCAGGCTCCAGAGCCTTTCTTTGAGCCTCTGGGAGGGAGAAAATGGCCTCCCCAGAGTTCTGGAGGCCCTCCCTGCAGCCTCCTGGGCCCAAAAACACTGTGGGGGATGTGCCGCTCCCCCCGCACTCCCCGTGCATGCATGCTCAACCCTCACCCCCTTTGTGCATGCATGTGTGACCCCCCCATGCATGCACATCTTGCGCATGCGCCCCGCCCCCTGCACATCCCAAAAATCAGCTGGCCAGCAGGAGGCGCACACACACACACATACGCAGTTGAGCTGAGTGACGGCTCACGTGCCCGCCAAGAGGGCTCTGCATGCCAACTGTGGCATGCGTGCCATAGATTCACCATCACGGATTTAGTAGATTAATTAATTGACCTATCATTTATGAGGCAGGTGTGTGATGAAGTACAGCCACTGATATAACTAACACAGTTGGTATTTTTACAGGTGAGCTTCAACCTATCTGATACTACCATCTAAACTGAAATATAATTACTCATTAGTGGTCCATACCCATGGTGGGTTGCCCCCGGTTTGGACCAGTTCGCAAGAACCGGTAGTAAAACCGGTGGGAGGCTCCACCCACCAACCCTGATGTCATCAGGGAGCTTCTGTGCATGAGCGAAGCAAGCACGCACGTGCAGCCCCGTTGTAAACCAGTAGTAAAGGTAAGTAGAACCCACCCCTGGTCCATAGTGCTAAATATTGACATCAAATCAGCCATCAATAGAAATCCCAAATATTTGACAACTATCCGGGCAAACGTTCAGAACATTTCTGGTGGAAAGATAGCCCCCAACATTACAAAGAAGTTCAAAGCTTGTTTTCAAAAGCAATTCTGCCAAATGTTTACTCTGTACTCTTGCAAAAGCAATAATGTCCGATGCCGGTGGGTTGAAATCTGTAATTTAAAGTATCTCTGTGTATGAGAGTTTTTGGAGGGCTCTATGCATCGGAGCAGAATGCCATCAGAAGTTCAGACGCATCCAAAAGTTTTCCGATGAACAGATGAAAGAGGTCAAAATGTGATTTGGCTGGGTAGTTTTGCCGTGCAAGCCAAGCTGTTGGATTGACTGCAGGGCTACAGAGCCATCTTGTTTCTCTGGCATGCAAGAGATGTGTTCTGTTTTCAGGAACATAAGTGGAGGAGGAGAAAGAAATGATTCAGTAGTGTTGGTATCGACAAGCAAGGAGCGGCAACAAAGGGATAATCACATGATGCACATCATGTGATTGTTTTACAAAGGCCTCTAGCTAAATAGAGGGGAGACGATGGCTCAGGGGTTAAAGATGCTGAGCTTGTCAGCTGGAAAGCTGACAGCCCGGGTTCGAGACCCGAGAGCAGCACGATGGGGTGAGCTTCCGTTACTTGCTCCACCTAGCAGTTCGAAAGCATGCCAATGCGAGTAGATAAATAGGTACCACTTTGATGGGAAGATAACAGCGATCTGTGCCTCTCAGCATAGAGTCATGCTGGCCACATGACCTTAGAAATGTCATTGGACAACATTGGCTCCCTCAGCTAAGAAATGGAGATGATGATTTTGGCCACCACACTATAAAAAAAGATGTTGAGACTCTAGAAAAAGTGCAGAGAAGAGCAACCAAGATGATTAGAGGATTAGAGGCTAAAACATACAATGAACGGTTGCAGGAACTGGGCATGGCTAGTCTAGTGGAGAGGAAGACCAGGGGAGACATGAGAGCAGCCTTCCAATATTTGAGGGGCTGCCACAGAGAGGAGGAGGGGGTCAAGCTATTTTCCAAGGCACCAAAAGGCCAGACAAGGAATAATGGATGGAAACTGATCAAGGAGAGATTCAACCTGGAAATAAGGAGATTTTTTTCTGACAATGAGAACAATCAACCCATGGAACAGAAGTTGCCTTCAGAAGTTGTGGGAGCTTCATCACTTGAGACTTTCAAGGGGAGACTGGACTGCCATCTGTCAGAAATGGTGTGAGCCGTTGCCCCAGTTCAACTTCACTGTGCATGCCTGCATACTTCCCGCCAACCAGCTGGTTGTTGTTTTTTTTGCTTTAATTTATATGCCGCCCTTCTCCAAAGACTCAGGGCGGCTTACAATGCGTTAAGCAATAGCCTTCATACTTTTGTATATTTATACAAAGTCATCTTATTGCCCCCACAATCTGGGTCCTCATTTTACCTACCTTTGAAAGGATGGAAGGCTGAGTCGACCTTGAGCCTGGGGAGATTTGACCTTGCAGTAATTGCAAGCAGCAGATGTTAATAACAGTGCTTTAATCCACTGTACTATCAGGTTCTTGGGTTGTTGGGTCTCTGCAGCGCATGTGGGAGCAGGGTGTCTGTGGGGGCTGTGCACATTCCATTTTGGGGGTTTGGACCAGAGTTGAAATGCTCCCGGTTCAGACCGGATTGCCCGATCCGGTAGCGATGGAGGCGGGTGGTTCGGAGCTGGCAATAGCGCCAGAGGATCAGCGCGGACGCAGAGAAGCAGTGTTTCCACTGGCCCCCGTTCCTGAGGACTTGTTTCCCCCATGACCCTTTGTATAAAATCTCCTTGCTCCAGAATCTGACAGCCAATCCGCAGGAGGGAAAGCTCACACGCCTTTGCAAGGCCGGATGCTTTCGATGTGCAGACTTTGCAACACGCTTTTACATCGCCAACCTGACACTAATTGGATCTGTCCAGATTGAGAGATTTGAACTGGGCTTTTGAATTCCCATAGCTCAGCTCCCGGTGTCCAGTGGAAGAACACGGGTTGAATCTTAAAAGCTCTCTCAAGTCCTGTATTCCCAGGATAAGAAATGTTAAAATCATATATGCTTTCATCTTGCTTTAATGCTTATCCGATGTCATAATCTCTCTCTCTCTCTTCTCTCTCTCTTCCTCTCTTCCTCCCTCTCTCTCTCTCCCCTTCTCTCTCTCTTCTCTCTCTCTCTTTCTCCCTCCCTCCCTCTGTCTCTTTCCATCCCTCCCTTTCTCTCTCTTTCTCCCTTCCTCCCTCTGTTTCTCTCTGTCTCCCTCCCTCTCTCCCCCCTCCCTCTGTCTCTCTCTTGCCTTCTCTCTCTTCTTCCCTCCCTCTCTCTGCCACTCTCCCCTTCTCTCTCTCTTCTCTCTCTCCCTCTCTCTTTTTTCCTCCCTCTCTCTGCCTCTCTCCCTCCCCTTCTCTCTCTCTTCTCTCTCCCTCCCTCTGTCTCTCTCCCTCCCCCCCTCTCTCTCTCCCCGCTGCAAAAAAATAAAAGAAGTAAAGAATTTTAACAGTCTCTAAAAACACATTCAAGTGCACCTAAAGTGACTCAATCCACTTTTTCATGTAAACCATTAAAAAAAAAAAACCCTCTGTGAGTGTTAAATAAACAGATAAATAACAACTACCATATTTGAGCTGCAAAACTCCAAAGGATAGGTAAGGTATTGACACGTGCTTTTGATTTGGGGTGACTATGCACAGCTATCACTTGAATGAAATACCATTGTATCATGCTGGTGTTTTGAATATTGTTGCTGGCTTTTATTTTGTGTATTAGCATATGCGGTATATAAAGGGACATGGGGCTCAGTGGCTAAGGCGCAGAGCTTGTCAATCGAAAGGTCAGCAGTTCAGCGGTTCGAATCCCTAGCACCGCGTAATGGAGGAGCTCCCGTTACTTGTCCCAGCTTCTGCCAACCTAGCAGTTCGAAAGCACCTAAAAAATGCAAGTAGAAAAATAGGGACCACCTTTGGTGGGAAGGGAACAGCGTTCCGTGCGCCTTTGGCATTTAGTCATGCCGGCCACATGACCACGGAGACGCTTTCAGACAGCGCTGGCTATTCAGCTTTGAAACGAAGATGAGCACCGCCCGCTAGAGTCGGGAACGACTAGCACATATGTGCGAGGGGAACCTTTACTTTTATACGTGGTATAGAGGTGAGTTCGGAATATAATTGAACTGGTCAAAGAAAGAGCAGCAAAGTGGTATTGTACTAATTGCTGAATTTATATCTGCATAGTGCTGATACACCAGCTTGAAGTGGTATAACACCATCATTAATAACGAATTATGGAAGCATCAGATGAAGCCAAAAATTACGACAAAATAGAAAATGTCCCCCTTCCAACCTATATAAGTCATCAGATATATGTATAAATAATCAAAGAGGGGATGCATGCTGATAAAAATAAGTTTTCAGGTGTGCGAGTGGATAATTGGTGCTGCTATGAAGAAGGCCCTGGATTTACACATTTCTAGCCACGCTTCCTTCTTGTCAGTTCCTCCAATAAATACATTCATTCATTGATCGATTAGCTGCCATGCTGGCTGAGGAATTCTGGGAGTTGAAGTCCACAGGTCGTAAAGTTATCATAGTTACCCATCCCTGCTTGAAATCCAAAACTAAGTTTTAAAAAACCAACTGTCTCTTGTCTATAACTTTGGAGACACTGAAAAAAGTTGTTGCCAACTAGAATTGCATTTACGCAACAATGGAAAAATGATGAGACCCCCGTCTGAGGGGGAATGTAATTAAGAAAATATTAGAATGTGCAGTAATGGACAGATTAACACTTACTATTAAGGATAAAGAAGAAACTGAATATTTTTTTGATATGGGACATATTCTATCAATGGCTAGATAACAAAAACAGAAGTTAGAAAGGAGGAGATATAAAAAGACAGTAAAGTGGAGAGTTGTTAAAGAAGATGATGTTAAGTGTTAAGTATTAATGTTATTATATTATTAGGTTATTATATTATTAATACGATGGAGATGAATTATCGCAACAAAGATGTGTAATATGACTACCTAAACATAACTGTACCCAGAACACACACTGTTTTATGAAAATTGAATGTTATATAAATAAAACATATAAAATGTTTAAAAAAAGAAAAAAGTTGTTGCCAGGTTGGGGAAAAAAAATGTTTCTTCGAGCTCTCTGCAATTCCAGCCATATCCACTTAAGTGAGAAGTGAGAAGGAACTTATTCATGGGTCTAATAGACTTAACATTGCAGCTTCTGCCTGTTTTTTCTATTCTGCAGCCGATAAAAAGTTTCTTTGGTGGACTTTTCTGAATTTTTATTTTCGCATCCCTTGAAGAGAAAGAACGCCGTGGAAATGATCCATGTAGCCTCCTAGTGGAAAGGAAGGGAACTTAACTCCAGGCTTCCTTGGTGAGATGCAACGAACAGAACTATAAAACAAAGTCAAGTCCGTTGTGTAACACAGCTTACGCAAGCAGATTTCCATTTGTTTAATGCGTGCGGGATGTACAATTGTCTTGGCAAAGTTCTCATCGAAGAGCATTGATTACTTTCGCCCATCTGTTTTTAAAGAAACCATCAATGTACAGCACGCTACCCAAGCGTAACCCTTATGTCATTTTAAATGAAGGATGGATACATCTATTTTAAGACTCCCAGATCCGGAATGCTAAAATCCAGATGACAGCTCATTGGCAAACTGAACTATACAGAGGAGGGGGGTGGATCTAACCTTGGCTGCCCTCTACTGATTAACCAGACTTTGGCTGGTATGGTAAGCCCTCATTAGTGGTTGCAGGTCTTCCTCCTAGCTGCCTATTGTTACTCAGCGTTGGGTTTGGCTTACTCGTTAATCGCACATTTTCCCCATCCCCTGATTGTTCGGTTCAGATGCGTATTTTTCACTTTAGATGGCATTAAGAAACAGTTGGATTCAGGGGTGGGCTTCAAAAATCTTAGTGAGGGGTTCATTGCCCGGTTGCTGGGTGGGCGTGGCCATGGTGGGTGCGGCCTAGTCGGCCTCCTGCACCACGGCGGAGATGGGGGGGGTGCTTTTACCTTCCCCGGTCTCCAAAGGCTTTCCTCAAGCCTCTGGGAGGGCGAAAACGGCCTCCCCAGGCTCTGGAGGCCCTTTGGAGGCCGGAAACGGGCCCATTTCTGGCCTTCCCGAACTTCTGGTAGGCCTGTTTTTCGCTCTCTCTAAGACTCTGCACGCGCCCTGCACTTTTCTGCATCCAAAAGGGGCCACGTGGGGAATCCTGGGAGGGGAGGAGGGAGAGGGGCCAGCTAGGAGTGGGATTTGGGGGTTCTCTGAACTGCACAGAATCTTAGCTAGAGGTTTTCCTGAACCCCCAAAATGGGGGTTCACTTAACAAATGCCTCACTGAGGAGCATAAATTTTGGGCTCAATTGTGGTCGTACGTTGAGGGTTGCCTGTATAAGAAAATAATTAATAATATTCACCTATCAAAACAGAATAACAGAGATGGAAGGGACCTTGGAGGTCTTCTAGTCCAACCCCCTGTTTAGGCAGGAAACCCTACACCACTTCAGACAATCTCTTCTTAAAAACCTCCAGTGTTGGAGCACCCACAAGTTCTGGAGGCAAATCTTTCCACTGATTCTAACTGGCAGGAAATTTCTCCTTAGTTTTAGGTTGCTTCTCACCTTGATTAATCAATCAGTGCAGATATCCCTAACGCTATAAAAAATAAACAAGCTTTGCTTCAGACATCCACCTATTAGAACATAAAATAATAGAAGTGGAAGGGACCTCCAAAGTCTTCTAGTCCAAATCTCCTTGAGCAGGAGATCCTATATCAGGGGTGGGTTCTACTTACCTTTATTACCAGTTTGCAATGGGGCCGCGCGTGCGTGCGCTTCGCTCATGCACTCATGCACTCTTCTATGCATGCGCAGAAGCATTTTTTTTTTTTGCAAAAAATTTAAAAAAAAAAACACACAGACAAACATACGATACATCTTTTCGGAACAGAGCATTGATCCAGTCATAAGTTTGTTCAACTTTTTGTTCCATCTTTAACACAATTTTATATATTCTATTTTTTGCCATAACATTTATTTCTTAATCTTGGCTCACATATCTCAACTATTACCATCTTATAGTAAGCTTACTCATATTAATTTATTCAAAATGGTTACCCTTCTATTAATCCACCTTAAATCTTAATTCAAATAGTACCTCATAATACATTTCACAATTCTTACCCTAAATACTCACTATTAACAATACAGTTCAAACATGTTTATATTTCTGAATCTTATTCAGTTTCTAAAACTTCCCTACATTTTGTTATTACTTCATATAATATTCATTAAACCTTTATTTGATTATTACTTCATCAAATTTAAATCTTATCTCTAATCTTAAAAATATACCAATTTTGATGAAATTGGCTGGATAACAACTCCAGTCAACTTCAGATCTGAATGAAAGAATGCTCCTCTTTTGCTCCTTCAGAGTGTCACAGCATTCCCTGCTTTACGGCTGAACCAAAAGGAGTCAAAATATATCGTAAGACCTGGTCAATCCTCAATAGGACGCTCTTTTAACTTTTTTTGCCATATGCTAAATAAAATAAACTGGCTTTCCCAGTTGCAATGCATGGCTGTGAAAGTTGGACCATAAGGAAGGCTGAGCGCCAAAGAATGGAGGCCTTTGAACTATGGTGCTGGAGAAGACTCCTGCGAGTCCCTTGGACTGCAAGGCGATCAAACCGGTCAGTCCTAGAGGAGATCAACCCTGGCTGCTCTTTAGAAGGCCAGATCCTGAAGATGAAACTCAAATACTTTGGCCACCTAATGAGAAGGAAGGACTCCCTGGAGAAGAGCCTAATGCTGGGAACGATTGACGGCAAAAGAAGAAGGGGACGACAGAGAACGAGGTGGTTGGATGGAGTCACTGAAGCAGTTGGCATGAGATTAAATGGTCTCCAAGGGATGGTAGAGGACAGGAAGGCCTGGAAGAACGTTGTCCATGGGGTCGCAATGGGTCGAACACAACTTCGCAACTAACAGCAACAAAATAAAATAAATAACATTGGATAAAGAAGTTTGCAAAGATCACATTTCACTCAACAATTCCTGTGGGGGCTACCTAAGGATCCTACGAGTATATTCAAAGGGCCACTGCCATTAGAAAGTAGAGAGCTAAATTTCAAAGTTAAGCAGTGTGGTTTCTATGAGGGGGAAAAAAACATACGTTTTACATATTCCCTCATTCCCCTTGTCAAAAGACTTGCAATGCATTGTCTAGATAATTCAGGTTGCAGTCACAAGGTGATTTGGGGAATGGTTCGCATTGATTTTTCCTTATCTGTGACATTTTTATCGTGTTTTAAGGAAGCCATATGTTGACCGCCTTGAAAAAACACCGGAAAGCTCCTTTTCAAAGTGTGTTTCTCTGCAATACATCAGGTTCAAGTATGTAAAAGACCAAAGGAAAGCAATTATGCGCTCTGAGGCAGCACATAAATATAACGGAAGGGGAAAGAATTATGTTTCCAGAGCCGAGAAGCATCCATCCATTGTTTCATTTTTGTTATTTCTTATGTTCCGAGACTTAGATTCGTTTGTTCTGTTTTGGGAACATAGAATAATAGAGATTGAAGGGATCTTGGAGGCCTTCTCGTCCAACTTCATGTCACTCCTAGTCAGGGGTGGGTTCTACTACCGGTTCGCAATGGGGCTGCACATGCGCAGAAGCGTCCTGATGACGTTGGGGTCAGTGGGCGGAGCCTCCCGCTGGTTTTACTACCGGTTCTATAGAACCAGTCCGAACCGGGGGCAACCCACCACTGCCCCTAGTCCTTCTTTTCATTAAACTAGACACACACCCAAACCCTGCAACCGTACTTCAAATGTTTTAACCTCCAACCTCCTCATCATTCTTGTTGCTCTTTTCTGCACTCTTTCCGGAGTCTCAACATCTCTACATCCAGAGGTGGTATTCAGCGGTTTGGATCGGTTCAAGCGAACCGGTAGCAGATATCGCAGGTGGGCCTGCCAACGCCCACCCGGTCCGGCGCTATGCCGTCCTATTTAGTCACATTTTTGAGGCCGGGCACATGCGGGGAAGGCGCGCGCACAAGCAAAGCGCATGCACAGAAGACCAGGCGTATGCGTGGAAGGTACGCATAGTGGGCATGTGCGCACGCGGGGCGAACCAGTTGTAAAAATATATGAAACCACCTCTGTCTACATCGTTCGCACTTCTGCACAAAATTCGTTTTCTTCTGGCACACATTGCTCTTAATAAATTTTGCAAGGAACACCTTTTCCCAACTCAGTGTTTTTGACAGTGCTATATTTATGAATAGATGCTTGTTGTACTTTTAAAAAGTTTGGAGCATTGCTTCACAGAGTTTGGAAAGGTACACGGCCCTTGAAGGACAACTGCGTTTTCATTCCTGGAGTGATTTGGGGCCCCGTGTTCAATAGAATAGAATAGAATAGAATAGAATAGAATAGAATAGAATAGAATAGAATAGTAGAATAGAATAGAATAGAATAGAATAGAATAGAATAGAATAGAATAACAGAGTTGGAAGGGACCTTGGAGGTCTTTTATTATTATTATTATTATTATTATTATTATTATTATTATTAATCATATTTCTATGCCGCCCACTCTCCGAGGACTCTGGGCGGCTTACAACAATCGACAGTATACTAAATAGCATATTGCCCCCAACAATCTAGTCCAACCCCCTCTTTAGGCAGGAAACCCTACATCACTTCAGACAAATGGTTATCCCACATCTTCTTTAAAACTTCCAGTGTTGGAGCATTCACAACTTCTGGAGGCAAATTGTTCCACTGATTCATTGTTCTAACTGCCAGGAAATTTCTCCTTAGTTTTAAGTTGCTTCTCTCCTTGGTTAGTTTCCACCCATTGCTTCTTGTTCTACCCTCAGGTGCTTTGGAGAATAGTTTGACTCCCTCTTCTTTGTGGCAACCCCTGAGATATTGGGACACTGCTATCATGTCATCCCTAGTCCTCATTTTCATCAAACTAGACATACCCAGTTCCTGCAACCGTTCTTCATATGTTTTAGCCTCCAGTCCGCTAATCATCTTTGTTGCTCTTCTCTGCACTCTTTCTAGAGTCTCCACATCTTTTTTACATCGTGACGACCAAAACTGGATGCAGTATTCCAAGTGTGGCCTTAGCAAGGCATTATAAACTGGTATTAACACTTCACGTGATCTTGATTCTATCCCTCTGTTTATGTAGCCCAGAACTGTGTTGGCTTTTTTGGCAGCTGCTGCACACTGCTGGCTCATATCTAAATGGTTGTCCACTAATATTTTCTTTGAATAACTAGAAAGGTGAAGTAGACTAACTGCTTGCACAAAAGGGGTCATTTTGTTGCCTGTTCTTTTGGGGGATGCTGCTTGAACGGGGGAAAAAGCCAATTCTGAAAATAAAAAAGTGATTTTGAATTTTCTCCCATAGTTATCTTTGGAAGGGAGGAGTAAATTCAGGGGTGAAATGCTCCCGGTTCAGACCAGATCACCCAATTCGGTAGCGATGGCGGCGGGTGGTTCGGAGAACCAGTCGCAAAAATCCCTGCCCCCCCCCCCAAAGCCCCTGCGGAGCACGGAGCTCACCTGGGATTTTCAGAGGCTTCTAAAAGCATTTTTTTCTGCAACCTCTTCGGCCAAAGAGGTTGTAGGAAAAAAAATGCCTTTAAAAGCCTCTGACAATCACAGCTGAGTTGCCTGATCGTCAGAGGGTTTTAAAAGCATTTTTTTTTGCAACCGCTTAAAGTTGTAGAAAAAATGCTTCTAAAAGTAAAAAAAAAAAAGTTGGCCACGCCCACCCAATCACATTACCCCTCCCCCACCAAGCCACGCCCACAGAACTGGTAGCAACAAATTTTACATTTCACCACTGAGTAAATTCAACCAAGGATGGTTATAACAGAGATTACTGATAAACTGTATAAAAAAAAGCAGGAGTCATTTTACATTTCCAAGCACACTAAAATGAAACTGTAATTTAAAAAGAGCTTACTAATGCTTGTAAATCCCATCTTTTCATTAAACCAGCAATCCAAGATGCTATCTTTCTTCAGTATGAAAGCAATCAGATTTACTAAAATCTGGCATTTTCTCCTTGCTCTAGCAATAATAATAGATAGGTTTCTTTGCATTAAATCTGAAATCTTATCAATCTAGGCAGGGGAAACCCCTTTCTCTGCCAAGGTTTATAATGGCTTTTTTGGAAGGAAGGAAGGAAGGAAGGAAGGAAGGAAGGAAGGAAGGAAGGAAGGAAGGAAGGAAGGGGGTGAAGGGTAAAGGGGGTGGAAGAGAAGGAAGGAGGGAAGGAAGGAAGGAAGGGGTGAAGGGTAGAGGGGGTGGGTGAGAAGGAAGGAAGGAAGGATGAATGGAAGGAAGAATGGAAAGAAGGAAGGAAGGAAGGAAGGAAGGAAGGAAGGAAGGAAGGAAGGAGGGAGGGAGGGAAGGAAGGAAGGAAGGGGGTGAAGGGTAAAGGGGGTGGGAGAGAAGGAAGGAGGGAGGAAGGAAGGGGGTGAAGGGTAAAGGGGTGGAAGAGAAGGAAGGAGGGAAGGAAGGAAGGAAGGGGTAAAGGGTAGAGGGGGTGGGTGAGAAGGAAGGAAGGAAGAATGGAAGGAAGAATGGAAGGAAGGAAGGAAGGAAGGAAGGAAGGAAGGAAGGAAGGAAGGAAGGAAGGAAGGAAGGATGGAATGAAGGAAGGAAGGAAGGAAGGAAGGAAGGAAGAATGGAAGGAAGAATGAAAGGAAGGAAGGAAGGAAGGAAGGAAGGAAGGAAGGAAGGAAGGAAGGAAGGAAGTGTTGTGGCTCCGACCCCCGAGGCCAATTTATCGGAGGGAGAAGAGGAGTTGGCCAGGCCTCCCTCTCCAGGACCCTCCTCTCTGGAAATGCCTCAGGTGTCTCCCATAGGAGAAGAGATTGGCCAGGAGCCAGATATCTCCTCACAGTCAGACAGTGAAGGAGATAAGTCTTGGCTGGATCCATGCCAGCGTCGGAGAGACAAGCACACGCAACAGAAAAGGAGGCCTGCCAGAAATTAAGCTGAGTCACTGGACCACACCCCACAGGGGATATAAGGGGGTGAAATGGCCATTCAGACTCTGTGACGGACAAAACTAACTACTATCGAGTCACATTGCATCTTTGGAAACAACGTTATCTGCCTTGGATTTAATTACGGACTGGACTTGACAATTCTTGAACTGTGTGTATCTTGTTTATGAATAAAGTTCTTGGCAAACAGCTACTGGGTTGCTGCCAATCCTCTTATCGAAAGAATTTGTTGTCTGCCAGTTTATTTAACCCCCGGCTGTCTGTTTGTGTGTGTGTGTGAGACGGAAGGAAGGAAAGAAGGAAGGAAAGAAGGAAGGAAGGAAGGAAGGAGGAAGGAAGGAAGGAAGGAAGGAAGGAAGGAAGGAAGGAAGGAAGGAAGGAAGGAAGGAAGGAAGGGGTGAAGGCAGTGGTGGGATTCAAGTAATTTAACAACTGGTTCTCTGCCCTAATGATTTCTTCCAACAACCAGTTTGCCAAACTGCTCAGAAAGTTAACAACCAATTCTCCCAAAGTGATGCGAACTGTCTGAATCCCACCATTGGGTGAAGGGTAAAAGGGGTGGAAGAGAAGGAAGGAGAGAGGGAGGGAGGAAGTGGGTGAAGGGGTAAAGGAGGGAAGGAGAGGGAGAGAAGGAAGGAAGGAAGGGAGGGAGGGAGGGAGGGAGGGAGGGAGGGAGGAAGGAAGGAAGGAAGGAAGGAAGGAAGGAAGGAAGGAAGGAAGG